>CM038792.1:28886856-28945141 GCA_021764765.1 Vicia sativa | reverse complement strand
AATCGAGAAATCTTCAAGCGAATATCCATCTTCTTGAGATGGATATGTTTTGAAATATCACGACATTCATCATTCATGCACATTTCTCATAAAAGTCATAACTCATGCATATGTCATTCTCATACCTTGTCATGCATCATACTTTGCATAAAACTAACAATATTCTATCAAAGTTTCTCTTGTTTTCTCCAAAAGCGGTGAAAGTCGCCAGCCTAAAGCGGTCGAGGATTAAGCTCGGCCAAGCGGAAAACTATCCGAAAAGCCGCCTTTGGTTGTCCTCCGACGACTAGTCGAGTTAAGCCCGAACAAGCGGAAAACTATCCGAAAGACCTCTTGGTTATCCTCCGATGTGGGCAATGGATCAACACCCGCGCACAACAAGGCTATCCACATTCTTGCCAGCCACAATTTCCCTCGGAGTAATCAACCACGAAGATTTATTCGATTATCGGCAACTACGAGTCTAGCGTGCGACTCGATTGCCTTGGATAGCATCTTAAGCCCATCTCCGACTATTCGTCAACGTCTCTTCACTTTGAAATCTTGATATATGGTTAAAAATCAATACAAACCAATAACCTCATTCAAAGTGAACACGAAGTCTAACGTCGACTCCGCCGGATGGCATTTTAAGCCCGTCTCCTCTCCATTCCGGGAACATCTGAGTCTAGTCTGGCTCGCTCCCCAGCCGACTTTTCGGATGGCATCTTAAGCCCATCTCCGTCGACTCTCCTGTTAACGACTCCGAGTCTAGCGTCACGACTCGTTCCCCAGTGTCTCAACTTCTCCAATGGCATCTGTAAGCGTTTCGCATCATCCACCAGCGGCGGTGCAAATTTTCGTGCTAGGTGTTCAATCATCTTCTACCTCCGGTCACGAAAGACAAGCATGTCAATCTAACCCTTCGGTACAAGAAGATTGAGCAGGGGCATGTCATACCCCAAATTTGCCCTCCATCTTCTCAAAGATATTTCATACATCCATACTCGAGGATTCCTCGAGAGTTGATCGGACAAACTCTCTCTGACAATCGACCCAAACTAGGGTTTGGTATTTCTCAAGTCAAGATGGATTTCCAACATCTCAATGGCCATGCCTCCTCATATGCTTCAAAGATTCTCCATGTCAAGTTTCAAGCTTCACAGTCAAGTTTCCTCGGACAATTGCTCGGATGGTTGAAAATCGGGTGTATGGACAAAAAGTCAGCTGTGGTCAACATACGGTCAAAACTTCTGATTTTTGGTCAACATCCTCATTTGAAGTTACATTCATCATTTGATCAAGGGTTGATCATGATTCATCAAGAAAACTCAAGATTTGCCCAAAGTCAAACTTTCTAAATTAGGGTTTAAGATGAAAAGTCAACTGAACTTTGACTGGCCATAACTTTCTCATACTTTCTCAGAAATTTTTCCACCACCTCTTGTTTTGAAGGAAATTCATTTCTCTACAACTTCATGTCTCACAAGAATGTCCAAAAAATGCTTCATTTGAGAGGTATAGCTCAAAACATTCTGAGTCATTTTCAAAGTCAACAAAAGTCAACTTTTGTTTTGAAGATATTTTGAGCATGGTAACTCCAATTGAGATGAGACCAAAGACATTGGTTAGAGGACTCTTAGAGCTTTCCAAAAAGTCCAAGAACACTCAAAAATGTGGAAAATTGAGCAAGATACACTATTCAGAAGTTGGGCAATTTTGAATGATGCACAAAAGGACATTTGGTCAAAATGCAAAATTTTCCAAATGGGCCTATAATCTTTTGATCCAAACTTGTTCATGACATGATTTTGACCCATAAATGCTTGGCATTGGTGATTTTCTATTTTCATGATTTATATTTGAATTTTATAACATTTAATTCAAAAATAAATTATGTAAAATAAAAATAAGTTATTTTAATTAAGTTGGATTTATATCTCTCTTAATGTCCAAGAAAGCCCACACCATTTACCAAATTCGTGCAAGCCATGGCATTGATGAGAAAATCATATTTTCTTCAAAATTTGATTTGATTTTCAAAGAAAATATTTGCACATTCAATTTCAATCTTTTTCCTTGTTTTCTCTTCCAAAACTCCTATAAATACCAAGCAATGCGGCCGGTACAAAGGGCCGAAACCTAGCTCAAGCCAAACCCTTATTTTGTCAAAATTTTCCAAGAAAGTTGCAAAAATCGTGTTCTTGTTTCAGGTCCTTTCGGTCAAACAAACCATCCCATTGTCTTGAGGAGGTAAGTTTGAGTAAGTACACACTCTTGCCATGGTTTAAAACCATATTTGAATCGAGACCATATACATGCATACATAATTGATTTTCTTGAATTATATTTTTATTACCAGCTGTTTTAATTGATTCTAATGCTTGCAATATGATCATGTGGTTACATGGGTGAGATACGGGCCATCGTTCGAAGGTTTGGACGTTAGAATCGCGTAATGCCATTGTTAGGTTTTTGAATTTGTGAGCTTGAACCGGCTGTCTGAGCATTCGATCAAAACTAATACCATCAATGGACTCGGGAGGTCCGATTTAGGTGGACAAGGTCCTCCTTTTCCATTTATCCGTCGTATTTTAGGTGTTTTGTTTTTGAGTCAGGAGAAGGCGGCGGAGCTAGGACTCCGGCGTCGGCGACTTCGGTTTGACGGCGAGGAGGATGCGTGGCGCGATGGCTTCTGATTCGTTCTCTCATTCCAGATGGGGTCCGCAGCGGTATTGTATTTCAAATATTCCGGGACGCGTCATCATTCATATCTATTGATTTACGCTTTCCACACCGCGCCACGGCGATGGTTAAGGCGTTACTGTTCAAGATGCTCTTCGGGTCCTCGATTCGAACCATGCGGACGGTTGTGTTCTTTACAAACTTTGCATTCTTTTCATATTTTCATATTTTTCACATTATTTCAATATTTTCCATTTATTTTAATTTCTTTACACATTTTATTTACATTAAAAATTACCAAAACATTTTTTTCTTTTGCATTATTTTCATAAAACCTTTATTTAATTTAATAAATAAAAATATTATTTTGCATGCATATTTATTTTATTTTTATTTTAGCATTTAAATCATTATAAATTGCATTTTAATTATTAAATCTTTTCCAAAAAAATCCCAAAAAATTATTTTAATATATTTATCTTATTTCCAGCATATATTAATTTTCTCATATTAAAATTTGCATTTTTTCTAACATCTTCTCTTATTTCAATTTCATCATATTTCCCGATTTTCTTATTCTTTCACAGGTTGCTCCGATTGGACGTTTCTTTTATCGTTTATTTTTCCAATAATGTAATTGCTTATGGGTTGTAATAGTTTAATCTAGGGTTTTATTTTCCGCAAGTTTAAATTATGTATCTGCCCCGAAGCCATGTAATAGCGTAGGATTTACCTTTCCGCACTTTACATTCCGCATTTTACTTTCCGCACCCTATAAACTGTTAGTAACTAGGCGTGTATGGCAAGATAATAATTGGACATAGCTCACACTAACTTCAAGATAATATATTCGGATTCAACACTTCTCTCACACACGCACCCTTAGGTAATTCTCTCGATGCCTTTCGATTCCAAATGGTCATGTCCCTCGAGCGTGAGGTATTCTAGCTTTGCCTTCAAACAAATCATCATAGTCCCTTCGATACAAAGATCATAAGACCCACGATGTCGCCTCCGAATACATGATCTTGACCCTCGATTGTCGCCTCTGAAAAAATGATGATAGTCCTTGAATGTGCTAGGATACTTCCTACAAGTTGCCTTCTATGACCATCCGATGTCCTTCGAATGTCCGCTTACATCCAGCGAATGGAGCTACCTAAACTAATGGTATGGCTAGCGCTATTCTAAAGGAATGTAAGTACAACAAAGCGACCAATTACGAGTGGGTAAATAAGTCTCTTAGTTGCTTGCTCTATCAAATGCTTTTCACACCATACACTTTTTCAAAGTTCAAATTCTTTTCAAAACAAACATTTAGAACACTTTGTATACACTCCTACATGAGTCATTACAAAGTCAAAGCGAAATGCCTTTTAAAACATTTTTGTCAAACACAGAAAGCAATTTAAAAAGTGATCTAGAGCAACTAAGAGCCCGTAGATAACTACGGATGGAAAGGGTGCTAATACCTTCCCTTTTCATAACCATTCTCCGAACTCGAGAATCTAACGAAGGTCTTTTACGTTACTTTTACCTTCCCTTAATGGATAAAAATAAAGTCGGTGGCGACTCTTGCTATCCGCACATTTGGATACAAAAATCCTAAAAGTCGATTCACCGTATTACAAAGAGCACAAAGGAATTCCTCTTCAATTTGATTCAAACTTCAAGTTCGGGTAAGTGTTTAGTCAATTAAGCACTTATTTTAAGTTATTCGACTTTCGACTTTTCTTGAAATTGAACATTGTCATTGTTGCACCCAAAATTTGCCCTCCTATATCAATGTTATCGCTCAGGCTTTGCATTCATTTGCATACGTTTTCATTGGGCCACTCGTGCTAGACATTCATTCATTCATTACATCTGTCATTACTTGCATCTGAAATCGGTTTCAAACTCGTATCATTTTGTATGCGGAAGGTACCCGTTGTTGCGTATGTGCATTGATGTCTTCATTACGTGGTTTTAGGGTTTGGTTTGGCTTGAGGTAATTATGTTACAAGATTTAGAAGATGTTTACTTGTTAACCAACCCGAATTTAGGAATGGCAAAGCGGTTTGGATGTTTGGGGTTTTCTTTAGATTACAAGTTCGTCCTATTGTATATTTGATGCTTTGTTGAGTTGGAAGGAGGATTTAAAGAGTTGAGCGTGTTCGAGAGGTTGTTTTCTCGGATGTTCAAATTTTTCACTCATGGTGTTTCTCAGACCGTTTATCTCTAAGAGCGAATCGAGAAGCATACTTGAAGTTATGTTTAGCAACCATGTCTTTTGTTGTGCGAGATTTTTGATTCGGTTTGAATTTGAAATTAAATACGCTTTTAATCGATACTTCACCATGTCGAGTATAAACCATTCATTTATACGGTAAGTATGGTTTCCAAATAATAGCTACAAGTTTTATGACGAGAAATTGCATTAGTGATGTGTTAAGTTTGAAATCAAGAACTTCGTTTTGATTATGCTATCCTAAACTCATTTGTGAACATAGACCAAGTTTTTCTGAGCCATTAATTTTCAAGGAAAGTTGTGAAAGTTTCAAATTTCTTTTGTCATATAACTTAATCCTCTTACTCTCTTTTCAACTCTACAAAATTGCACAATACCACATTCAAATTCCGAGCCATTTGTTGGGTACATAATCCATATTTTTATTCAATAATGACAAATTTTTGGAATGTTTGGTTCATTCTGAATTTTCAACTTTCATACAATTTCTAACTTTCATACACAATTACTAGCGATGGAAATCGCATTGGTATTATCAAGATCTGAAACTAAAACTCATGATTGGTACATAATTACCAAATCTTGTGTTCATAAAATTAAAAAGTTTTGAATTACTCTAAGGTTTACAAGAATACAAACAGTATACATTGTTTTACAACTTATCAAATCTTGAATACAAGTTACAAATTCCTATTGAATACTAATGTGTTCTACACCCTGAATTTCAAGCGCCAATGTCTTCATGAGCGTTCTTGACTTCGTGCTCGAGCATTCCTTTCCTCAAGCTGTCCTTCATTGTTTTTTGAGCTCGTAGTGGTGCTCACGTCCATGAAACAATAAGAAAGCAGTTAGCAAATAAGCGGGCAGCAATAATAACACAGACAATGCTTTATTTATCTCATCATTAGGATCTTCTTCTGGAATCGGGTTGCAAGGGGTTTCGATCATAGCAAGGCCTCATAACAAATCATCGGCCATAAAACTCACTACTACAAATCCACAAGAGTGTTAACCCTTGGTTCCACGGTAGGAGGTGTGGAAAGAAGATGAGGAAAAGCAATTTTAAAAGTTTTGGCATGGCGGTCGTAGCTTTACAGGGCAGCAAGGTAGACACTTTTTGAGCAAATTTTACCAAAAACAATACACAGTGACCAACATATCGAAAATACGAGGATCAAACAGCCAAAAATGAATCATCGACCCAACAACAAGGATGCAAGCCCATCAAGCAAACAAAGCCTTGTTTTTCAAAGATCGAATAACAAAACCCAAGCAGCGGCGATTATAAAAGCATTAAGTTTATAACAAAAGCGAGACAAAAGCTTCACAAAACCCTAGCCGAAATTCCACGGACAAGAAACCACAACGCGTACTAAACATCAACAAGCAAAAACCCGAACAATCTTGTCGAAAAACCGAAACAAAACCACGAACAAATCGTCTAAACTAGCATCATCATTTTCCGGGAGAAGATCCTTGACGAAAGCAGTAGAAACAAGATGAGTGAAGGATCTCAAGGGGTTGCGGCCCACAGGCCATGCGTCCGCCGTTCGATCCACGATTCATCACATAGCCTCTTTCCTTTTCATCATCAACATCGTTTCCACCGATTAGGATCTAGGGTTCTTCATTTCCCCTTTCCGTTCCCAAATGTAAAAACAAAACCAAAAGCAGTTCTCGAAATCGAGAAATCGTTAGCAGTGGCGAGAGAAAGTGATGAGCGTTTACGTGTGATCGTGAGAGAAGCGGCGAACATGGCGAACGGTGAGGATAAGATGTTCGAGCGGTGAGTATCGGGCGATCGAGCGGTGAGGATCGGAGAGCAATCGGAATCGCGGCGAGCTTTGAGAGGATATGAGCCGAGAGGGAGAGATGAGTCAGTGACGTTTAGGAGCATGCGAGCGATGGGAGATCGAGAATAGGTGTGAGGATTTGAGATGAGAGTGTTTGTGTTGATCATCATTAGTAGAGATCGATCCGGAATAGTGAACACACAAATATGATCTATGGAGCTTCTACGGGATCCGGTGACATTCTTGGGCTTGGGCTCGATTGCTATCTACACCCTCAGTTTAAAGCTTCAGCAGGCCCATTTCTCAACTTTTCTCTTTAAAATTAATATTATGCAAGTTTTTATTATTATATCATGATGTATTAAATAATATTTTGGCATATGGTAGTTTTGTTTGTTGAATTACCAATTAAATTGTTAATTGATTTTTCATCAAGTAAAGAATATCTATACTAATAATTATTTAAATTCCGATTGTATTGTGTGTTAATTTATTTTCTTTTATTTTCGCTATTACATTATCCGCTTGCACGTTTATTTCGCGATTGCACACTCACTCTCACATTAATATAAAATCAATAACGCTCCGCTTCTCTCACTTTGGTTACCCACCAAATTCTCTAAGGGTCTCATGGTTGGGGATGGGCATGGCCATCCTCACGAGGTTAATTAAGGCCCTCGTTGCCTTGATTAATCATAACCGAAAAATAATTGGTCCATATACCAATCACCATGCGGGTCTCATGGTTAATCAAGTCCATATACTTGGTTAACCATAACCCGAAAATATCATTCTCGTCCAGCGCGCAATTTTCAAAATAGTGTTATGGTATTTAATTAAATTGTTAGAGGTTATTAACGATTTAATTAAAATTTAAAAGTATTTGGGCCATTAGAGGAAACCCATGACTCGAATACTTTATTCCATACACTTGAGCATTTAAAACACTTTCAAATTAAATTAATTAATTGAATTTGTTTTCAAAATCAATTTTTCTACAAAAAAAAAAAATATAGTGATATGGAATTTAATTAAATTGTTAGAGGTTAGCCGACGATTTAATTAAAATATAAATATTTGGGCCATTAGAGGGTAACCCAATGACTTAAATACTTTATCCATAACATAATAAAAGTGAACTTTGTTTCACCTCACTCTTTCATAATAAAGATTTTGGATGAGAGAAGATCGGTTGACCTCAATCACCAATCTCGAGTATCGAATCGTTAGAGGACCTCCCAACGTTTTGGTACTTGTCATCTACCATTAAAATCAATTCAACCCATTCAAATCCTTTTCGCTCATACGCGATTATCAAAATCAAAAACATTTCAATTAAAATCAATACAACCAATCCAAGACATTTTCAACGGAACTACGGAGTTTTGACTTTCCCATTGCGAGGAATCGTGAGCCGCGGTTTCAAAACCGTGTCAAACTCAAAATAATAACAAACAAATCCGTTTCTTCTTTCTTAAATTCATAATTTAGAAATTAGCGATTACACACACAAAACACATTTTGAACTAAATGGGTCCCATCGAGTCACGATGGACGTAAGAGTGCTAATACCTTCCTCTTGCGTAACCGACTCCGAATCCATGCTTTTGGTCTTGTAGACCGCCTTATCAATTTTGTGGGTTTATCTATATTTCCCGTTCTTTCTAGAACAAATAAAATTAGGTGGCGATTTCATTGTTTTAAAAATTCATTTAAATGATTTTTGAAAATCGAGTTATAGTTGGCGACTTCCTTTGGGGAATTTTTTAAAACTTTTTGACTAAGCGAGTCAACCTAGTTTAGTTCTTCGCATGTTTGTGTGTTTGTTTATCTTTCTTCTTTATGCTTATCTATTGTTTATTTGCTTATTTTTCTCTATATACTATATATTAATCATTGATATATTATTGTGATGGGAATTCATGGGCATTGTTACATAGATAAGCCCTACCAAGACTTCTAGGTCACCTTTTAGGAATAGAGGGTTGCGTAGCCTAGGTCCCTTGACTCCATTGTCTTGTTGGCCCGGCGAAGACTCGGCTTAGAGTTGGTTGTTTTAAGGAGGTTGTTGGCCAGCGTTAGCTGGGACATCAATCTTTGGACAAATGACCTATAACTCTAAGTTTGTTCATGTTGTCTAACCGAGACCAAAGCGCTCAAATGTTGGATTTAGAGCATCCTGTTAAGCCCGTTTCTTGGGGTATACTTTTACAAATACTATCGCCATAGGGCCTCTCGCGCGATGATAGTGTTTGTAAAGGGATCTGAACCCCAAGAAACATTTAGCCAAAAACATAAGATTAGCCTTACAGGGATCGTTGGGTAGGCGTCGAAACCATGACCGGCCGATCCTATGAACGATTCTATTTAATTTGCAACATGCATTGCATACATTTGCACAAAACCATTTAGCATATAACTTTTTCGGGGAACCTTATAGATTTTGTTGGTGCGATGGCGAGAAAGGAAGAATGAATCAGCTGTGAAGATCGTTCCATGCTCAAATTCAAAATGAAGTTGGGGGCGATAACTCAAAGTGAAAAATTCCGCTTTGTCGGTGAGAGCTTATTTTGGGAAAGATTTGGGAACATCCTAGATCTTTTGACTACCAATGTGGACATGGAAGCTTTGATTGCTCTAAAGATACTATGATCCTCCTCTCCGATGCTTCACATTCAAGACTTTCAGCTTGTTCCTACAATTGAAGAGTTCGAGAGAATCCTTAATTGGCCTTTGAAGGACGACACCCCTTTTCTCAACATAGGGGGAGACCTCGATAAGGCTAAGGTAGCTGCTGCTTTGTTTCTTCCTGTGAGGGAGGTGGCACCTTGGATTACAGACAAAGGTATTCTGAGGCAGAATTTGGAAGATAAGTTGTTAAGTTTGAGTGTTCAAGACGATTGGCCGACTTTCAGCTCCATTCTTGCTTTGCTCATCTTTGGGGTGGTTTTGTTCCCAACTAATGAAATTGGTTACTTGAGCCGTCTGCTTTGGCATATTCATGTCGAAGAACCACATGCCTTTGTTGGTGATGTTCTTTACCATCTCCATGAGAGACATCTGAAGAAGAGAGGGTTGGTTCTGTGTTGTTCTCCATTGTTGTACTTATGGTTGACATCTCATATCCCTCAGAGTGGACCGTGGGAGAAGATCCTGAGAAACTTATCTTGGTCTCAAAATTGGCTTCACTATGACGATGGTGTGATGTGGCATTCTCGGGTTGGGGATTCGTTGATGTTATCACTCAACATGGAGGATATTCTAATGTTCCTTTGATTGGGTCTATGGGTTGCATCAATTATAACCCAAGACTTGCAACAAGACAATTGGGGTATCATGGAAAACGAACAAAGGCTTGAGCACTTGGAAAGTTTCATTATACGAGCTTGGTAAAAGGACCATAGCGAAGTATTGAAGATCCGAAGAGCTTGGGGTCGAATCCATAGGGAAAGTCGAGAGTTAATCAAGAGGCGGAATTGATGGAAGGTCTTATCGCCGATGGGTGATGGAGAGAGTCCGAAATCAAGCGCCTTACTTTGTGGAGGTACCCTTTGATCATCTGAACGGTAATCACTCATGTGCCAATAGAGGAGAATATGAGGCTTGAAATTATCGGAAAGATGGAGGAGGAAAGATTGGAGCTACAAGCTCTAATTCTCGCATTTTCGAGCTGAGAAAATTTAGAAGCCAACCTCAAAGAGGTGAAAGAAGAGTTAGAGGGAGGAATCGAGAATGAAAAGGATGAAGAGCTCGATGAGATGTTACGAAAACTTGAAGAGTCTTTTAAGTGGGGCAAGGGACCTCCGTCGACAATTGAAGGCGCTTTCGACATCAAAGGGCCGAGCTTATCTAGATGAAGGAAAGCCGTTGAAGAAAGAGAGCATTGAAAGCACGTCTCGAAGCAAAGATTTCAAAGTTAGAAGCTTCTACGCAGACCAATAAAATGCTAGAGAATGAGATAGCGCAAAGAAGAAGTACGCATCGCAGGGTGGGCAATCAGAATTAGTGAAAAGGTTCGAGATTTGAACATTCTGAGGAAGAAAAATAATAGTAAAAGGGATGCTTCGAAAGCCTTAGAGAGCAATGCCAAGGTTGGATTGATGAGATCCAAAAGGTAGATAAATACATTAGATGAAAAGGATGAACTAGTGTCCTTTCTAGAAGAACAGAATGGGCTTTTCTATTGGAAATCTGGTGAAATGGTTGACATGTGTAACCGTTTGATTGTTGGTACCTTGGAGACTGGTCGGCCTAGAAGACCTCGAAAACCCGATACCTCCTGCTGTGGTGATTTCCTCTTCCTCTGTCAAGCGGTGAAACGAGTTCAAGGCGGAAGCTAGAGATTTGAAGCCTCGTGGTGGACAACATTTCTAGTTTTAGCCACTTATCTTATTTGAATATTTGAATCTAATTATTATTGTAATGATTTAAATTCGATCGAATCTTATTGCTCTGTTTGAGCGACGACCTTGTAGTCCAACTAACACTTTGAGTTTCTATGAGATTTCGTTGAATTGCGGTTTAATCAGTTCTTTTCTAATGTTTATTGTTAACTAACGAGTCTTCAAAGAGTCCACGAAAATAAAGTGTACGAAAACATATGGGCATGCATGCATACTCCCATAGCATATCATACATAACGGTATGAGATCGGTCATCTTACGCCCGTTGGTTTTCTTCTCCACAGACGAGAGAGACTACGAGGTTTCAATCGTTCATCGTTACCGACAAGTAACTTGAAGGCGATGGAGAAGATGGAAGCGACATGGCGCCCTAGGGACAAGAATGGATACTCGTATGGGGCAATTGATGGAGATAATTGAGAACATGGCTGCAACAAGAGAGGTTGAGAGCTACGGTTGTGAGGCTTCTTGTGGTCACTCTTGAAGAAGTTGCTCATGGGAATGATTTATCGAAATTAGCTTGGAAGTCAATGCGGTCTTCGATCTTGCCGAAGTCAATTTCAAACGGATCATCTTGCGGTGGTTCCTCCTCGCCTACCCACGTCGCCGTGACGGAACTGTGTTGGTGCCTCGGCCGGGGAAGAAGGGCTATTCGATTCCTCGGCATGATGAAGATAACTTTGAAGATTGGTTTCCAATGTTGAGGAGCCAACCGAAGGCGATAGGAAGTTGAAGATGCTCGAGGGCGCTGAGCCTTTGAGAATCGGGATGTTTTGGGTTCGACATGTCGACTTGGGATTGGTTCAAGGGTGAGATTCCTCAAAATTTAAAATCGAGCTTTCAGTACAAGGGCAACTCTTGTCCTAAAACCCACTTGAGGTATTACTAGGAGGATGTGCGTGCACGAAGGATGAAAGCTCTTGATGCACTTTTCCAGATAGTTTGGTGATGGGCCATTGGATTGGTATATGGGCCTTGATAGCTCAGTGCGAACTTGGAGAGAGTTGATTGTAGCTTTTGTTCAACACTATGGCTTTAACAACGATATGGCGCCTACTAGGACCCAGTTGCACAACTTAGCTCGGAAGAAAGCGAGATCCTTCAAGATGCAGCGCAAAGGTGTGCGAGGTAGGCTGCTAAAGTTCAACCCCTATGGTGGAGCGAGAGATGGTGGAAATGTTTAGGCACACTAGATGGGCGTGCCTCTTGCGGTCGACCCGATGCTTTCGTGACATGGTGATGTTTGGTGAAAGAGTTGAGATGGGGATCAAGCTAGGAAAGATCCAAGATGTTGGTCTTGACAAGAATCAAGTTGGTGGCGCCAAGAAGGCTTTTGGTGGTTACGGAAGAAGAAGGAAGGTGAGTCAGCGCCTTTGTATGAGCGAAGAGGAAGAAGCGCGAGAATTCAATCGTCAAGTTCTGCTGTAACTATTCCGCTAGTGTTCCAAAACAAGTTGCTCGAGACAATACCAGCGACCCATGAAGAAGTTTGACCCTTTGCCAATGTCTTATCGAGGTATTAGCCCATTTGCAAAGTCTGAATATGATTGAGCTGCGCCATCTAAAGATTGACCACGATAACCCACGAAGTACTTCAATGCGAATGCATTGTCTATCATTCTAATGCTCGGGCATTCCATTGAGAAGCTACTATGCCTTCAGTACAAGGTTCAAAATTTACTAGACACAAAGGCAATCAACTTTGGACCTCCCCCACTCCTAATGTCATTGACACCTTTACCTCCTCATGGTGGAAATCTGTTAATGCAATTTTGAAGATGGAAGTCGAACACGATAATGGATGTTAGCGGTTTGACCACTCCATTGTGGTGGATAAAGAATCAATTATTGTTGAAGGAGATTTCCACAGTTTGTGATGATAGTTGTAAACAATGTTTAATCAAATTGAAGGTTGTGATAATTTGAGAAGCGAGATTCGATCGATTCTTGAAGGGCTCTTGAGTTCGTCGGAAAAGAACTTGATATGAAGAATGATGAAGATGAGGTTGGCGTGGTCACTATCCCGTCACTTCTAGAAGGATTCCGTTACAATCCCGTGCCGACTAAGAAACCTCCGTGATTATCACTTTGCGGGTCGATACCTTACACTAGCGAAAAGGCCATCCGTGGAATTATGGGTTACTACCGTGGCAAGAAGTTGAATGTGGAGACCTCGAAGGAAAAGTCGATGAAAAGAAGATTGGAAGATTTGAGCTGCGATGCATGACATTGCGGAAGAAAGTCGGATTACGAAGTGGGCGAATCTTCTCTCCACCCAATCTAGTTGAAAAAATCCACGAAGCTTTGGCCAAGGCTAAGCAAAAGGAAAGGAGTCATGATTGGGGTGAGTCAACACCAAAGATTCGAGAACCATTAGAGCCACAGATTAACCGAGAGATGTTGAAGAATTGATGAAGTATATAAAGAAGAAGCGATTACAAGATAATCGACCAGCTTTCGATAGCCATAGATCTATCTTAGCTTTGTTGAGGGATTGAGCCTCACCGCAACGCTCTGATCGACTATTAGGAACATCCGTTCCCAAGAGATCTCGGTTAACCAATTTGGAGGCATTGTGAACAACATTTCGGCAAGTAATGGTCTCGGTTTCTTGACTTGATTTACCTCCAGGGAAGGAAGCATAACAAAGCGCTACGTTTCCGTGGAGATGCGAGAACTACTTTATCCGTGTGTTGGTAGACACGGGATCATCCCTCAACGTTCTTCCAAGTCTACTCTCTTGAAGTTGGATTATGAAGGTGTTGTCTTTGAGACGATGATCGATAGTTAAGGCGTTTGATGGGTCGAAGAGGTCGGTGTTTGCGAGTGGACACGCCTATTAAGATAGGCCGGGTTTTGATGCAACTTTTTTGTCATGGATAACCCTCCCTCATTGTTTGCTTGGGCCCCCGGATTCATGGGGCTGGTCTTTGACATCCACCTTGCACCAAAGTTGAAGTTCTTAATTAATGGAAAGGTGGTCACCATTTATGGTGAAGAAGATTATGTCGTCATCATCGAGCAACTTTCGGTATGTTGAAGTTGAAGGAGATCCACGAAACTCCATGCCAAGCTTTCGGGCCGTGTCGGTTGATAAGATCCCTTTGCAAAAGGTGAAGTCTCCATGGCATCCTACGAGCTCGGCTATTGTCAGTCGGGACATCTGAAGGGTGGGAAGAGTGCTAGAACTTCCTAGACGGATAAGAGGGTTTGGGTTTTGCTCGGAATGAAGATCTCCGTCTCCACCCGGTGGGCAAAGGGTGTCTCTCTCATCAAGTTTGTCAAAGGTGGAATCCAGTTGAAGATGTTGATGCCATTGATGGTGAAGCGGATGGTGACTATGATGTGGACAAGTGGATCTATTTGTTCGGGCGTGAGCTTTCAAATTGGCTCGTTGAAGATATTCTTGTGGTTACTCGTTTTGAAGAGTAATTTTGTTTTATGTCATTCCATAATTCCTCGTTATGCCCAAGGCGTAGTGATCATGTAGAACCATGTGTTTTAACTTTCAAGTTTATCATTAATGAAGGGCGTCCTTTTTGCATTCAAATTTTCTCTTTTGTTTTCTTTTTCTTTACTTTCTTCACTCATTTCTTTTAAAGGTGACAATATCAAATTTACTTTCTTTTATACAAACCTTTTGTCTTTTCTTTTATAAAAAAACTTAAGTAAAAATAATAATAAAATAAAATTACCAACAACCAGATCACGGTCCTTGACGGACGGTTTTGTCGCGATGATTCGGCTGTGGCTCATTATGATTTCGATGAACCGATTTATCAAGGCGAAGAGAAGCGAAGAGGACTGTGAATTACACGAAGAATTAGCCGAGGATGTTGAGGCAAGAAGAAAGGTCATCCGGCCGCAAGAGGATCTAGAAGTGATTAATCTAGGGCAAGGGGCTCGAAAGGAGGTCAAGATTGGGGCAGCATTGGAAGATGGAGTTAAGCAAAAGCTTCGAAATGCTACATGAGTACGTGAACATCTTTGCTTGGTCTTATGAAGATATGCGGGTTAATCTTATATCGTTATGCATGGTTGCCCTCGAAGGATGCCCCCCGGTAAGCGAGAAGCTTCGAGTACATCGAAATGTCAAGAAAGATCAAAGAAGAGGTTGAAGCGGATGGGCGGGTTTCCTAAAGGTTGTTTCTTATCCCCATGGGTTGCAAACATTGTACCGTCTAGAAGAAAGCGGCAAGGTAAGGATGTGTGTTGATTATAGGGATACGAATAGAGCTAGCCTAAGGATGACTTCCTCTCCCGCACCGACATTTTGGTCGATAATACCGCTCAAGCTAAAGTATTCTCTTTCATGGATGGTTTCTCGGCTACAGATTAAGATGGCGTGATGACATGGAGAAACTACCTTCATTACAGTGGGGGACTTTACGCTACAAGGTGATGCCTTTCCGACGAAGAGCGAGGACATATCGGTAGCGCTATGGTCACTCTCTTTCACGATATGATGCATAAAGAGATTGAAGTCTCGTGGATGATATGATTGCCAAGTCCCGACAGAAGAAGAACACACAGTTCACTTGTTGAAATTGTTCGAAGGTTGAGAAGTTCGGTGAGGTTGAACCCAGTAAGTGCACCTTTGGGGTGAGATCGGGAAACTCTTAGGCTTTATTGTGAGCGAGAAGGGATCGAGGTTGACCACCAAGATAAAAGCGATACAAAAATGCGAGCCAAGACGGAAAAGGAAGTGCGAGGTTTCTTGGGAAGGCTGAATTATATCGCTAGGTTCATTTCTCATCTGACTACCTTGAGCCCATTTTCAAGGCATTGAAAAGAATCCAACGACCGGTGGAGCGGCGATTGTCGAGGCGGCATTGACGGTATAAAGAGGTACCTACAAGAGCCTCAATTCTCTCACCCGGTGGAAGGTGAACCGTTGATTATGTACTGGCCGTGTTGGAGAATTCCATGGGTTGTGTGCTCGGTCAACATGATGAGGCAGCGGAAAGAGCCGCCATATACTACTTGAGCAAAGTTCACGAATGTGAATCAAGGTATTCATTATTGGAGAAGACTTGTTGTGCGCTCATGGGCAATAAGCGGCTCGAGACAATATATGTTAACTCTACTTTCTTGATCTCCAAATGGACCCGATAAAGTATATCTTTGAAAGCCGACTCTCAGGATAGCCCGTTGGCAAATGATCTGACGAATATGATATCAATACACTACTCGGAAGGCTATCAAAGGTAGTGTGGTGGCGGACTATCTCGCTCAACAACCATTAGATGATGACTATCCGGTAGGTGAAGTTTGAGTTCCCGATGAGGACATTATGTATATCGAGATTGTAACATTCCGGGCCGAGGAGGGACCGAGCGAGCTCATGATGGGCGATGGCATTCGATGGAGCCTCAAATGCATTGGGAAATGGTGTTGGGCCGTTATCACTTCTCAACCGTTTTCATATTCCGATCCTTAGTCATTTCGATTGCACCAATAATGTGGCGAATCTGGCTTGTGTTTTGGGATTGAAGCGGCCATCGACCTAGAATCAAAATCTTGGTATGGAGATTCCGCTTTGGTAATTAGTCAAATGGAGATTGGGAGACCCATACCGAATTTGATTCCATACCGAGATCATGTCTTGGTGATCCCTTATTTCGCGAGATCACTTTTGATCACATCGAGGGAGGAGAACAATTTGGCGGATCGTTGGCTACTCTGTCATCCATGTTTAAAGTCGGATGGGCGAATGATGCCCGTCTATCACTATAATGAGGTTGGATGAGCTGCGTTACGCTATAAGTAGAAGGTGAAGCGGATGAAAAACCTTGGTTCTATGACATCAAAGGTATCTCGAGGCGAAAGAATACCACGATGATGCTTCCGTCGTTGATAAGAAGGCCTATGATACTCGTAAATTTTTCCTCAATGGCGGTGTGTTGTACAAAAGGAACTATGACTACTTTTTGCTCGGATGCGTGGATAGACACGAAGCAAATAAGATTATAGAAGAAATTCATGAAGGTTCCTTGGGGCGCATTCTAGTGGACACACCATGGCGAAGATCTTGAGCGAGGCTATTATTGGTCCACCATGGAGAATTTGCTACAACCATGCTAAAACATGTTACAAATGTCAAATTCTGTTGATAAGATGCATGTGCCACCTTCTTCATTAAATGTTTTGACTTCTCCATGGCCTGCAATGTGGGGCATTGATATGATTGGAGAAATTAAGCCCACCGCTTCTAATGGACATCGATTCATCCTTGTTGCCATTGACTACTTTACCAAATGGGTTGAGCGGCATCTTATGCTCGTGTCACTAGACAAGTGGTCACGTTTCATCAACATAATATCATTTGTCGTTATGGGGTTCGAGAAGATCATTACGATACGGCTCAAATCTCAACAACAAAATGATGAAAGAGTTGTGCGGCGATTTGAATAAAACATCATAACTCTTCTCCATACCGTCAAAAATGAATGAATTTCGTGGGCGGCAAACAAAAATATCAAGAAGATTATACAGAAGATGGTTGTTACTTACAAGGATTGGCACGAGATGTATTTGCCTTGCCGCATCTCGCACTTCAATCACGCGCGTCAACGGGTGCAACTCCTTTCTCCTTGGTATACGGTATGGGCGGTCCTACCGTGAAGTTGAAATCCCTTCCTTAAGGATTTTAACGGATGTGCAACTTCGATGGTGAATGGATTCAAAGCAGACTTGACCAATTGAATCTCATCGGCGAAAGAGATTGTGACTATTTGTCATGGACAGCTATACGAGAAGCGTATGAAAGGGCTTCGACAAGAAAGTGTGTCCTCGGAATTTCAAAATGGTGACCTTGTCTTTGAAAAGAATCTTGCCTCCCAATAGTACCGGCCTCGGGGCAAGTGGGCTCAAATTATGAAGGGCCGTATGTTGAAGAGTTTTCTCTGGAGGAGCTATGTTGCTCGCAACTATGGATGGAGAAGATTTCCCTCACCCGATCAATGCGAGATGTAGTCAAAAATACTTCGCATAAAAGGACCCGTTAGGTTGGTAGCCTAAGCAAAATAAGGGCATCCCGACGAACCAAGTTCGGGCAAAAGTTAGGGATAAATATAAAGATTGTACACGGCAGTCGAAAACACGAAAGAGGCGGCTTGGCAAAAAGGTATCGGTGGATTGAAAACCGAAAGGCGGTCGAGCAAAATTAGGGATTCAAGGCGAACAACTACAATCATGACACATTTGGGTCATTTTTACAATAACTTGATAATCCAAAGAGATGGAGGTCGATCTAATCGGTGCATTTTACATTGACGGCTCGATATGAAGGGATGTTGAAGTTGTGAA
This sequence comes from Vicia sativa, assembly GCA_021764765.1. Taxonomy (NCBI): domain Eukaryota; kingdom Viridiplantae; phylum Streptophyta; class Magnoliopsida; order Fabales; family Fabaceae; genus Vicia; species Vicia sativa. The sequence goes on along the minus strand of CM038792.1, from coordinate 28,926,743 downwards.
GCATGGCGGATTCGAGGATTCGACAAAATCCATGATTTTTATTGTCACCTTTTCTTTTAACTTTGATGTATAAGCAATTGCCTCTTTTCGAGGTTGCTTCTTGATGTAAATGCTCATTTACGGGCTAATCAATCAATAAAATTACTTTCGTCCAAGCGTGTTTTCTATCATTTATTTCATCTTATTTTCATGTATTTTTAGCTGTTTTGTTTGCAAAAGCGACGTCCGATATTTTTAATAAACTTAGCATATAAAACATCGATTGTAGCAGTGGCATAATTCTGAAGTTATTGAATTTCGGTACACCACATTAACGATTGAAACAGATTGATCTCGTAGCGAATTATTTGTTATGTCTCTGTTTACATTTTCAATTATCGAAGGGCACCATGTGCATGGGCTCCGGTCAACTGACAAGGTTTCTTTCTCTCCAACAAGAGTTATCTATGGCATATGTGTGCCCTCAAATGTTATCACCCTTTCGTCGTCGCGGAAGATCGTAAAGAGCGGTCTACACCAGCAAGATCACTTTCCAAAGCTCACTTGTGCCAGAAGATGTTGTCGATTCCTCTTATGCAAGAGCTCGTAATCCAGAGCTATCAAAATCATGAACTCTACGCGACAAGATCATCGTCCCAGATGAATGTTGATCTCCAAGAGTTACCCCCCAATGATGCTAATCATTGAAAGATGTTACTTCTATTCTACAATCCCCCTGTCAGGGTCCAGACTATCGTCTCTTTGATGAAGACCAGATGATTTATATTCAATTCATGGAGGGTTGATGTTCCCTCGGCTGACTCACAATTGCCTTTAGTCTGGATGAATCATTAAACATGCATCATTGCATTACATAGCATCCTCAAAATCGTAGCATTTCCATTGATATGAGCATTACGCTAAAATAATATTCTCAAACATGCATCTAAGCATAAGCCGATTAAAGTGTTTCTCAGTACCTTTGCGTCTCAGAAGAAATTTATAAAAAAAAATCCCAGTATTCCCGGTCGGAGTTCCCTCAAGAAATTCTTCTTGTTGTTATACATTTTTTTTTTGACAGTGTCGGTCTCACATCATTCAATTCAATATATTTACCAAGCGTCTTGCTTTTTAAATTCTTATTTTTGGTATTCTTACATGTTTGCCCACATCGTTAGAGTGCGAGTAAGAGTCGGTGTCTAACCTTTCTTGCTTCTCATTGTTTGAGTATCCATACTTGGTGTGTGGTAATTCATATAATTGCCACTCTTGAAGAATTACACCCTTTGCTTTGTGGGATATTGTATTTCTTGCATATTCGCAAACTTTTAAAGACATAGTTTGGCAATCCTTGCTAGAGTCCCCTTTGTTTGGCCTCTTTCCCGTGAATCGTCTTGATCGGCGATTTTACCATTCCATATATCTTTCCCCGTTGAGTGCACTCCGGCGGTCATTCTTGCGTATGTCTAATATCCTTACGACATATGCTACCTATATATGTTCAATATCCTACCGAACATGTATATTCGATCTTTATGTGTCCGGTATCCTTACGGGCATGTATATTTTCGAAACCTTTGTTAGAGTCGTCTTGATCGGTCTCTTTCTTGTGTATGTCTAATATCCTTACGACATATGCTCCTTATGTGTCTAATATCTTTACGACATATACTCCACATGCATTCTCATTTTGATCTTGAAGCAACTTATTGAGTATCGCGTTCAAAGATCTATGAGTTCTTACCTTCGATCTGCGAAGCAACTTATTAAAGTATGCTCGTTCAAAGGTCGATTGGTTTCGTTTTGATCTGCGATGCAACTTATTGAAGTATCACGGCGTTCCAAAGATCTACTGTTCTCATTTTGATCTGCGATGCAACTTATTAGTATCGCGTTCAAAGATCTATGAGTTCTTACCTTCGATCTGTGAAGCAACTTATTGAAATATGCTCGTTCCAAAGGTCGATTGGTTTCGTTTTGATCTGTGACGCAACTTATTGAAGTATCGCGTTCCAAAGATCTCCACATTCTCATTTTGATCTGCGATGCAACTTATTGAGTATCACGCGTTCAAAGATCTCCTGTTCTCATTTTGATCTGCGTGCAACTTATTGAGTATCACGCGTTCCAAAGATCTCCACTGTTCTCATTTTGATGCGATGCAACTTATTGAAGTATACGGCGTTCAAAGATCTATGAGTTCTTTCATTTTTGATCTGCGATGCAACTTATTGAAGTATGCTCGTTCCAAAGGTCGATTGGTTTCATTTTGATGCGAAGCAACTTGAAATGCTCGTTCGATCTATCGGTTTTCATTTCTAGTCTGTGATCGCTTATTCAAGTATTCGTTTCTCGATGTACTGCTGTTCAAAAAAAATCATCACAAAAATATAGAAAATAAGAATTTTCAAAAAAATTTTTGAAAATGAAAAAACCATAAACTTTTTACTTGTTCTTGGACGCAAATTTTGGGTTCTTGTATTTAATCTTCTTCTACCTAAAAAGCTCGAAGGCTATCGCCAATCTCACTTTCGAGGTTTAAGGCGATTAAATAGGGAACTGTATTGCACCCAAAATTTGCCCTCTATATCAATATTATCGCTCGGGCTTTGCATTCATTTGCACGTTTCATTGGGCCACTCGTGCTGACATTCATTCATTCATTACATCGTATCATTACTTGCATCGAGGCGATCGGTTCAAACTCGTATCATTTTGTGTCGGAAGGTACCGCCGTTGCGCGTATGTGCATTGATGTCTTCGATTACGTGGTTTTAGGGTTTGGTTTGGCTTGAGGTAATTATGTTACAAGATTTAGAAGATGTTTACTTGTTAACCAACCGGAATTTGGGAATGGCAAAGCGGTTTGGATGTTTGGGGTTTTTCTTTAGATTACAAGTTCGGACTGTCCTATTGTATATTTGATGCTTTGTTGAGTTGGAAGGAGGATTTAAAGAGTTGAGCGTGTTCGAGAAGGTTGTTTTCTCGGATGTTCAAATTTTTCACTCATGGTGTTTCTCAAGACCGTTTATCTCTAAGAGCATGAATCGAAGCATACTTGAAGTTATGTTTAGCAACCATGTCTTTACTTGTGTATGAGATTTTGATTCGGTTTGAATTTGAAATTAAAACGCTTTTAATCGATACTTCACCATGTCGAGTATAAACCATTCATTTTACACGGTAAGTATGGTTTCCAAATAATAGCTACAAGTTTTATGACGAAATTGCATTAGTGATGTGTTAAGTTTCGAAATCAAGAACTCGTTTTGATTATGCTATCCTAAACTCATTTGTGAACATAGACCAAGTTTTTCTGAGCCATTAATTTTCAAGGAAAGTTGTGAAAGTTTCAAATTTCTTTTGTCATATAACTTCTAATCCTCTTACTCTCTTTTCAACTCTACAAAATTGCACAATACCATTCAAATTCCGAGCCATTTTGTTGGGTACATAATCCATATTTTTATTCAATAATGACAAATTTTTTGGAATGTTTGGTTCATTACGAATTTTCAACTTTCATACAATTTCTAACTTTCATACACAAATTACTACAACGATGGAAATCGCATTGGTATTATCTGAAGACCTGAAACTAAAACTCATGATTGGTACATAATTACCAAATCTTGTGTTCATAAAATTACAAAAAAAGTTTTGAATTACTCTAAGGTTTTACAAGAATACAAGAACGAGTATACATTGTTTTACAACTTATCAAATCTTCGAATACAAGTTACAAATTCCTATTGAATACTAATGTGTTCTACACCCTTTGAATTTCAAGCTGCCAATGTCTTCATGAACGCGTTCTTGACTTCGTGCTCGAGCATTCCTTTCCTCCAAGCTGTCCTTCATTGTTTTTCTGAGCTCGTAGTGGTGCTCACGTCCATGAAACAATAAGAAAACAGTTAGCAAATAAACGGGCAGCAATAATAACACAAGACAATGCTTTATTTTATCTCATCATTAGGATCTTCTTCTCGGAATCAGGTTGCAAGGGGGTTTCGATCATAACCGAGGCCTCATAACAAATCATCGGCCATAAAACTCACTACTACAAATCCACAAGAGTGTTAACCCTTGGTTCACAGTAGGAGGTGTGGAAAGAAGATGAGGAAAAGCAATTTTGAAAACAGTTTTGGCATGACAGTGCTGTAGCTTTACACAGGGCAGCAAGGGTAGACACTTTTTAAGGCAAATTTTACCAAAAACAATACACCAGCAGCCAACATATCAGAAAGTACAGGATCAAACAGCCAAAAATGATCAGAATCATCAGCCCAACAACAAAAGGATGCAAGCCCATCAAGCAAACAAAGCCTTGTTTTTCAAAGGATCAGAATAACAAAACCCTAAGCAACTGACAGTATAAAAAGCATTAAGTTTATAACAAAGGCAGAGACAACTGTTCACAAAACCCTAGCCGAAATTCCACAGACAAGAAACCCTAGCCGCATACTAAACATCAACAAGCAAAAACCCAGAACAATACTGTCAAGCCAAAAAACCAGGAAACAAAACACAGAACAAAATCCGTCTAAACTAGCATCATCATTTTCCAGGAGAGAAGATCCTTGAGCGAAAGCAGCGGAAACAAGATATAAAATACAGAAGGATCTCACAGGTTTGACCACGAGCCGCCGTCCACCGTTCGATCCCCGATTCATCACATAGCCTCTTTCCTTTTCATCGACATCGTTCCCACCGATTAGGATCTAGGGTTCTTCATTTCCCTTTCCGTTCCCAAATCGTAAAAACAAAAACCAAAGCAGTTCTCGAAATCGAAATCGTTAGCGAGTGGCGAGAAAGTGATGGCGATTTACGTGTGATCGTGAGAAGCGGCGAACCGCGGCGAACACGGTGAGGATCGGAGCGTTCGAGCGGTGAGTATCGGAGCGATCGAGCGGTGAGGATCGGAGACAATCAGAATCGCGAGCTTTGAGAGGAGGAGGATAGCGGAAGGCCGAGAGGAGAGATGAGTCTGACGTTTAGGGCATGCGAGAGAGGCGATAGGAGATCGAGAATAGGTGTGAGGATTTGAGATGAGAGTGTTGTGTTGATCATCATTAGTGAGAGATCCGGTGATCCGGAATTTGAACACAAATATGATCTATGGAGCTTCTACGGGATCGGTGACATTCTTGGGCTTGGGCTCAGTTGCTATCTACACCCTCAGTTTAAAGCTTCAAACAGTTTCTCAACTTTTCTCTTTAAAATTAATATTATGCAAGTTTTTTATTATTATATCATGATGTATTAAATAATATTTTGGCATATGGTAGTTTTTGTTTGTTGAATTATCGATTAAATTGTTAATTGATTTTTCATCAAGTAAAGAATATCTATACTAATAATTATTTAAATTCCGATTTGTATTGTGTGTTAATTTATTTTCTTTTATTTTTAGCTATTACATTGTCCGCTTGCATTTATTTCGCGATTGCACACTCGCTCTCACATTAATATAAAATCAATAACGCTCTCACTTTGGTTACCCACACAAATTCTCTAAGGGTCTCATGGTTGGGGATGGGCATGGCCATCCTCACGAGGAAGGCCCTCGTTGATTAATCATAACCGAAAAATAATTGGTCCATATACCAATCACCATGCGCGGTCTCATGGTTAATCAAGTCCATATACTTGGTTAACCATAACCCGAAATATCATTTCTCTACGTCCAGCGCCGCATTTTCAAAAATAGTGTTATGGTATTTAATTAAATTGTTAGAGGTTCGCTGACGATTAATTAAAATTTAAAGTATTTGGGCCATTAGAGAAACCCAATGACTCGAATACTTTATTCCATACACTTGAGCATTTAAAACACTTTCAAGTTAAATTAATTAATTGAATTTGTTTTCAAAGATCAATTTTCTACAAAAAAAAATATAGTGATATGGAATTTAATTAAATTGTTAGAGGTTCGCTGACGATTTAATTAAAATATAAAATATTTGGGCCATTAGAGGGTAATGACTTAAATACTTTATCCATAACATATAATAAAAGTGAACTTTGTTTCACCTCACTCTTTTCATAATAAAGATTTTGGATGAGAGAAGATTGGTTGACCTCACCAATCAATCTCGAATCGAATTAGAGGACCTCCCAACGTTTTGGTACTTGTCATCTACCATTAAAATCAATTCAACCCATTCAAATCCTTTTTACTTATACGATTATCAAAAATCAAAAACATTTCAATTAAAATCAATACAACCAATCCAAGACATTTTCAACGAACTACAGTTTTGACTTTCCCATTGCGAGGGAATCGTAGGCGCATGGTTTCAAAACCGTGTCAAACTCAAAATAATAACGAACAAATCCGTTTTCTTAAATTCATAATTTAGAAATTAGCGATTACACACACACAAACACATTTCGAACTAAATGGGTCCCATCGAGTACGATGGGTAAGAGGTGCTAATACCTTCCTCTTGCAACCGACTCCCGAATCTATGCTTTTGGTCTTGTAGACCGTTATCAATTTTTGTGGGTTTTATCTATATTTCCCGTTCTTTCTAGAACAAATAAAATTAGGTGGCGATTTCATTGTTTTAAAAATTCATTTAAATGATTTTTTTGAAAATCGAGTTGCTTGATCATCTACAAATTACGATCCTTGAACCTTCATGCTTGATTTCTTTATTTTGAATCGGATTTTGCATCGTTATTGGTGTCGGTGTGAATATTTTCATACATAGCATACATGCATTCTCTTTGCATTATAGCCACAAGCTCATGCATCTTACATCACCTAACACATGCTCATGCATTGGAAGGCATTTAGTTTGATTGAATTGCATTGACACATGATGAGTTAGAGTATAGCTTGCATGAGTGTGTCGACATGTAGCATCAAAGCATTTTGATCACTAGGTACATTGTGTATTGTACATAGTTTATGCATCGCATTCAAGTGTTTGTGTTATTGTGTCATTAGGATTTGGCGTGATCATTCCTTATTTCTTCGTGGTATGTTATGTTTGCATTCCCTACATGTTCACACTTAGACTGCGCATGAGCTTTGAAATTCGGTTTCACATTACACTCTTAGCATGTTCATGCATAATCACATGTGAGAATATTAGTATTATTGATTTGCGTTCCATATGTGTTCATGCATAACATTGCATACATGAGCATGAGAACTATTATGTCATCACTTGCATTCCGCATATGTTCATGCATAACATTGCATACATGAGCATGGGAACTATTATGTCATCACTTGCATTCCATATATGTTCTTGCATAGCATACATAGTATCGGAACTATCATTCCACCATTAGCATTTCACGCATGTTCATGCCTTGACCCTCATTCATGAGCATTGGAGCTATTGTTTCACCGCTTGCATTCCACGCATGTTCATGCATAACATTGTGCATATGAGCATTGAAACCATTGTGTCAACTTGCATTCCTATACATTTCCATGCATAACATCACACACTTGAACATTGGAATAATTGCCAAAGCGTATGGATTAACTTTTAGCATGAGAGCTTCATGGACGGTGATCGGATCAAAAACAACATTTCTACGGGTTATAGACCACGCTTAGTGCCACGAGCGCTAAGCGTAAACTCATGACTTTTGTGTTGCGGTCGCGCTTAGCGTAATGAGCTTAGCACAAACTGTCTTGGTTTTTCGCTATTTCTGTTCTAGGTGCAAATAGTAGGTGTTCTAACATCCTTAGGTCTTGTTTGACATGTGTTTGATCACGGGGCATGTGTTGTAATATATATGACACATTTCTTTGGTTGATTCGGCGTTTGTATACCCATATATACATTCCTTTGCTTGTGTTTTGGGTCTAACTCCCTTTTGCGAGGTTTCTTATGTTTGTATACCCGTATACATTCCTTGTGCTTGCCTCTTGGGTCCAACTCCTTTTTGCAACTTGTTGTGCGTTTGTATATCCACGTATACATTCCTTTGTTTATTTTGGGGTCTAACTCCCTTCTTGCAGGCGTTTTGTGTTTGTACACCCACGTGTGCATTCCTCTACTTGTTTTTCGGGTCTAACTCCCTTCTTGCAGATTTTGTTGTTTCGAATGCGCACTCAACCTGTTTTTTTTGTACCACGAGCTATTATCACCGGTTCACTCTTGTTGCATGGCTGCGATGCTTGAAGTTTTCGGAGTATTTCCCTAGCTCATGATGCTCTTCAGTTCTATATCCGTTTGTTAGTTTCTACCCATTTACGCATTCTCTTACACTTTCCTAGATATCATGAGCGGGGCTTTACATCTTTCTTTTGCCATGAGAAGTAGGAATAGAGATGCATGATGGGGCTTCCGTGGTGGAGCATGTTCAGGAACCCCTCTGGTTTACTTAAAGACCCGTTTAGGGCAATTTTACTTGTGATTTGTGCTTGCTATTATTGCTTTTTTCTCCGGGTTCTCTAGCCTAGACTTTAGAGTTCGCATCCTTTGCATGTTAACATAGGTAGAGATTCCTTGCATCCTCAATCACAGTCCAACCTTTCGGTGGCAGCGTTAGGGTAGCAGTTAGTCTCCTTCCGTTTGCTAGTTTCTTTTGCATGTTGCATATAATAAAACTAAAACTTCTCTTCTCTTCTTTCAAACTCAAAACACATAATAATGGTTTGAACTCCTTTCCCAAGGTAAAAGCAACCAACCAACCCAAACTCTTTTCGCCTTTGCGCACTTTCTTTTCTTTTTGTGTTTAAAACCTTTTGTAAAAACACAAAACCCACCAAAACAAGTGAGCGAACTCTGACGCTGACTTTCCTATTGCAGCAGGAATACGTAGGCATCTTGTCAGGGGCTCGATCGAGCAAAATTTGTAAATACTTCCTTCTTTTCCTCGTGGTTTCTTATTTTCTCTTTTCTTTTGCATGCATAATAACGTTTAAGCATAGATATAACACACCCTTTAGCTAGAAATAGAAAGTGGACACCGTAGAGTACTACGGGCGTGGTGCTAATCCCTTTCCTCGTGTAACTAACTCCACCTAGATTCTCTCGATTTCACGGTCATAGGGACCGCGATTTCTCCCCTGGTTTACTCGATATTTTCCTTTCTCCATCGTGAGATAAAAGGCGTTCGATGGCGACTCTGTTGATACATCGGATATCGGTCGGAGGTTCGGCGGTGTTTTGGGGCCTTTAGGGTTTTAGGCCTAGGTATAGGCTAGCGAAGTCGCCACCATCACCTTCACCGATTCTGGATGATCGAATCGCCTCTAGATGATTGTTGTTGTGCAAATAACCTCATGGATTTGGTAAACTCGGATGGTGAGGTTTTTAAGATTATCTCGAGCAGCACACACATAGCTAGTGGGGCCTATGTAGATGCATTATATAATAGTTGTATTGCATGTATATTATGTGACTCAGTCTACTTATCAAAGTACTTTTTATTTTATAATATTTTGGCGATTTCATATTTCAATTCAAAGATGAACATAACATAAAATAGTACAACAAACATAAATTAAAAACAACTAAACATAAAAACCATGTACTACAAGATGAATCTAGACGTTTTTGCATCTTGATTACATCGTCGACGAATCTTTTAATCTACTAATCAAACTCAATCAGCCTCTTAGTTATCCTACAACAAAATGATTTCCACATGGTCATCACATCTTCACTGGTCTTCAACTCAATCAGGCTGTATTTAACTTTTCTATTATTATCAATCCAATCTTCCCAAAACTTGATCTTTCTCGCCCTTCTATTATCGGTATTAAGCAACAATTTGTTCAACTTGTTTGTCAAGTTGGTGAGATATGTCGCATCGGAAGCTTAAACTCGGTGGGAGGTTTGCCTCGATTGAAGTACACTTCTTCATGTCGAATTGAGAAAGACATTTTTGAGATATCTTTCTTTATAAAATATGTCTCTACAACTTTGAATTCATTCTAGAACATACAAAATTATCGGTGAAATCACAATCCTACAAAACTCTACAAAATCCAGATTGTTATAAAATTGAGTCAATTCATTAGCGAAAATAAGATAGCATAGAACCATAATGATAGATTTTGAAATTTCCAAGAAAAAATATAACTTATTAAAAATTTCAAATGTACTACCAAAATTTTATTTCGTACAAACCATAATTTGTAATCATTGAACCAAAAATTTCGTTCGAAATGTTTTTAACTAAAAATATTTTTGATATTAGTAAAATATAGGAGGTATATTTAATTTTGGGATGGTATATTAAATCCTCTAAGAATTTAGTTAGATAAATAGACTTAGCTATTGAAGTGTCTTAAAATATTGAAAATAAAATAAAAACACAACATGGACATGAGAAAACAAGAGCTACATTTCGCTGTTATAAATTCCACCCCTTCAGATTTGTCATTTTCAATAGGAAAAACAATAATGTGTCTACTTTTTCATACTTTTTATTTTCTATATTTTTCATACATTTTCAAAATACATATAGTATTTGACATTAATTTTTTGATGTTGAAACATCATTTCTCTTTTAATAAAGCAACTTTGTGATGAAAACATTTACCAAAAATAAGAAAGCATGCATATATCTTGAAAGTTCTATGTTCTTTTTTGGTACATTGAGAAGTTCTCTGTTCACAAAAGCAAGATTCAGATATTGTTACCAAGTATAACTAGAATCCAACCATATCAAAAGAGACTAGCCTTTAAATAGAATCAAACTAAACATAAAGATTGATTTGTGGTATCCCTTTAATTAAGTCCCTACCCCTAAAAAAAGAAAAGAAAAAAAAGTTAAAACAAATTTCATACCTACCTTACCAAGAAATTCATCATCAATCCAATGCTCACATGAAGATTCATATTCATCTGCAAAACCAAAAACCTCAATTAAAGGTATTCATGAACTAAAAAACATTAACAAGCATATAAAAATGAAAAGAAAAAAAGAAAAGAAATTACAACCTTTATTCCTTTGATTTGTTGCAAATGGCTAAAAATGAGACAGATAGTTACGTGTGATATTGGCACGGCTCAATCAAATAAAAAAGTTTTATAATCATAAAACACTTCCTTCCGATTGAACCGCACCAATATCTCAGGCTCTTAGACCATCAAATTCTTACACTATCAACACTCTAACAAATTCGAGTTCATCAGGAACTAAAATCAAACAACAAAAATTCATATCGGATTCGAACTGATTCCTGCACTATCAAAACAAATATATATTGATGAATGAAATATTAATATACGTCTAAGTGACAAGAAAAGCTTATGCTAGTTACTATGATATGGCAAACTTCAATATTTATACACACAAAAAAAGAACAAGCAAAGATGGGTTAGCATGACCCTATGAAAACCAAAATAAGGTAAAGAAAGAAGGTGGCATGTTTTTTGTTGGAGTAACTATGAAGTCCTGTGAGATTCTTAAAAATTAATGTATGAGAGAGAAGAGGGACCAATAAAGAGACAGAGATATCAGAGACATAAATATAGTCACATTAAATTTTCCCAACAACCCAACAAGAAATAGGAAATGGTCACATTAAAATTTTTGAAGATTTGAAAACAATAAGAGAAAAAAAAGCATAATTTTGAATTGTATTATCATAGAAGCAGAGAAGGTCAGTGAGACAAGATGTTGAGTTTAGGTTTCAACATGTTGTTATATTTATGAGTTGGTTTTATGACCAATTCCACATTTGAAATTCAAAATAGTAGTAGAGCTTTTGGAAAGTTAATTTTTGTGGTTGGTGTGATTTGCTTTTTTATTGATTGTGGTTGTGATTTTTTTACATTGGATCGAAGTTTATATTTTTGGAAAAAGAGATTGGATTCTCATACCTTTTATGTGAAAAAACTGGGTTCATGAATCATGAATATCATCATAGGTTATACCACTTTCTTCCACATTCAAAGGCAATGATACCTATAAGTGGAGTTAGTTAAAATAAGAAAATAGTGTTTGGTTTTAATCCATTATAGGAAGCTCTCATGAAATTTAAGTATTGCATTATTCACACAGATTTTGTTTTCCTTTTTACTAGTATAATTATTCATTCGGTCAAAAAAAATCCATTTATGTTTTTTTTGCAATGTTAAGAAAAAGTGAAAAAAAAAAAGGAATATTAATGGTGTATTTAGACTATGTTTGGATTGATGGAATATGGCGTAGCGGGTGGAGCGGAACATGAAGGAGCAAAGTGGAGCAGGCGGAGTGAGATATAGACTTCACTCTATTGTTTAATTAATTTATTTAAAATCTCTCATTTCATCACATACACCCCAAGTTGGATGGAACAAAAATAGAGAATTTGATGGAATGAGATGGAATGCATTCCATCATGTTCCATTTTATTTCATCCATTATTTGCAAATCAAACAATAGAACCTCATTAGTTACACTCTATTTCATTCCATTCCATCACATACCATCTAAAACATTCCCTAAAAAGAAAAGGGAGATTTTATATATATATATATATATATATATATATATATATATATATATATATAGAGATGAATTGAAATATATAAATCAATAACGGTTAGATTTTAAATTATGTTTGATTTTTATCTTAATTATTAATAAAATAATAAATTATGTATATTAATATTTATTAAATACATTATAGAATAATTTAATTTCAATTCAATTAAAAATTAATTCAATACGAAATAGAAGACAAGACAACAATATATAAATTAGAACAATCAAAAAATTAGGTAAATTTATTTGTAATTGTAGATATATCCTAATATAATAATGTAAATTTTACTCTAAAATTTTTCTTATTCACTTGAAAAAAAATTACCACTTGATTAATCAACAAGAACTAGTATTTGAAAAAATATATATGTTCACTCTTTTCATATCTGTATATTAAAAAAAACAAACTAAAATTTAAATAGGCATATTATTTTTTATCTTAATAAATAAATATTAATTTATAATAATAATAATAATAATAATAATAATAATAATAATAATAATAATATATTACAGGTTGATGTTTGTATGCCTAAGAAGAATATTTGCTTAGGGGTTAGAGATATTCGATTAAGAAATCATGTCCTCTTAGCCAAATGGAGAGGGAGACTTCTTATGGATTCCTCCAGTTTGTGGTTCAATATTCTTTGTATAATGTATCTTTTGTATCATCCATATCTAGGGGAAGGTCATTAGGTCTTCGGTCTTGTTCAACCTGGTGGTAACGGGTGTCCCATCTTGGATCTAAAAAGGATGATTCCCTTAATTGATTTCTCCTAATTGGTTTTAGTTAGGTTTTGTTAAAGAGGTGAAAGTAGGTCTCCATACTTCTTTTGGCATACTCCCCTTAAAGTCGGATTCTCATGTCTCTTATTTAGTTCTCAAGCTATAAATGAGACTAATAGTGAGGAAGGGCGTGGGAAGAGAGGAGAATTTTGTGGGATCTTAGGTGGAGAAGACCATTCTTTATCTAGGAAGAACCTATGGTTTCATTTTTTCTTGGCCTCCATGAGATTCAACTTAGTGATATGTGAGTTTAAAGGCATTCTAGTGAAGGGTCTTTTTTCGGTGGCATCAGCCTATCAAGTCCTTGGTGATATTCTTCAAACATCGGACCCTCCTTTAGCTAGGGACTTTCCATCACTTTCCCTCTAAAGTGATGATCTTCTCCTAGTTGCTTCTTTTGACAGTTTCCCTAGAGAAAATGTAACACCCTAAGCCTTGATCATACGATTCAATTAAAACATATAGAAATATAATGATATTGGGGTGCTACATCTCAACTCAACATTTCTCATTCTCAAAATATTATTTACACGGAAAATCAACTCCACTTTATAATATAAAATATTTTATTAAACAACTCAAAACAAATAAAGCATTTCCCAATCGAGTGTTACATTATCCAAGAGACCACAAAAACTAAAGATCCGATAAGCTACGAAAAATAGAAAATAAGCATAGCGAAGAAGTCAACTATGCCATCCTCCAAAATAGTTACCGCTCAGTCTTTACAGGAATCGCATAATAGGCATAAAGAACAACACGAAAACAACCAGAAAAGAGGTGATAAATACATTTCATATATTAAGGGTGTATAAACAACGAGGATAATATATTATCATAGTTAAATCAATCATACAAATCCACAACATAATAATTAATCAACAAATGAAATTACGTATACAATGTATTCATCTAATTTCATGCATGTAGTAGCGATAATTCATATATTTAGAGGTGTGTTCACTAGTACGAAAAACTCACTTAACAATGGTTGGAACATGCATATAATCATGCATGTCCAGACGTTTTTGTGTAGAGTATTATTGTAAATTTTTTGCTAACAATCACGGTCCTGGAACCATTGTAGTATCTTGGAAAATACATGTGATATCACAACATTGCTTATCCACCTGTGATATATACTGATCTTTGATTCGAAACCCAACAACATCAAATAAATAAAATTAAATCACGGTGAAAATAAACACTTTGTTGTGGAAGGTACCCATAATTTATTATATACAATGTATATTTATTGTTTTACCATACACATCATCAAAGAAATACAACCAATAAATTGAGAAAGAACTATATAATTTGAAAATTAAACTATACTTGAAAATCAACTTAAAGTCACCTTCGTATTACGAATTGCATCGTCTCATTCAGCACATTTTATGCTCCTTAACCCATAATATGGTTCAATGGTCAATTCCTACAATACATCGATACCTTTTATATTAGCTTATCATCGTGATTGTTATGTGACTTATCATCATAACAATCATGATCTTAACAATCAAAGTGATAGCGGCGATGAGGTAAAGTAGAATAAAAGATCGGTGTATTGTAGGAAATAGATATCAGTTGGTAAATAAATTATTCTTTATTTAGAAGATCTTGGGTTCAAATCTAGTAGCGTCGGGCCTGCATGTCAAAGTAAGCATTCATGTTATTAGTTTATCATGACAAAAATTAACTCTAAACACCAAGAAGATGTGAATCATGGTAAGCATTATAGTTTGGAATCAACAAGGTCATTGTTACGTGGGAAAACCATATTTAGGATTATAAGGGATTCGAGAGGCTCAGTGGGGATACTTGGCCTCCAGCTATGTGGCTTGTCCCTCCCGGGAGCCCTTAGATAAGAGGTTATGAGCGAGATAGAGAATGAGGTTCTCAGTCGTCCCCTTCTCCGCCCTCGGGCCTCTATATATAGCGTAACCATAATTAATGTCCATGATGATGTAGTCCATATATATATATATATATATAACCACCATTTAATAACTCATAACGTATGTAGTCATAAGTACCATAACGTTTTGTGTTCTTTAATGGTTTACGTAAACACGATCAACCGGCCTAGTACAACTCGGATCCACTGACCCGCAGCACATTGGGCACGATGATCCGGGGTATGCCTTGCGAGGATACCCCTGCTCTGGGTCGACTACATGTATCTCATTTTATATCTCCTAGCCAGTGTAAATTTTATGCAGAATATAAGATCCGAGCATATGGCTTCAGACCTTGAAGCCTTATCGATTTAATATAAGCATGAATCTTTGCCCGGATGGACTTCAATACCAAACTATGCCCGATGCAAATTTCGTTTGTATGTAGCGGTTTACTATTTTTTGTTTTAAGCCGACATTAATTCACATGAGTTTAAGTAACCACGTGTTTTATTAAACTTGAGAAACTCAAAGTGTGTAAATCATAGGCGAGGATTTTATGGTACTCGTCTATTTAATGGTTCATTTCATTCGAGATGGTGGTTGACCAGTTAGGTCGTGTTTCCACTCGGTCAAGTACTCAACTCTCTTTGATGAAAATCATTTTCTTATACGGGTTGTACGGCCGATCATGCGATACGTGCATTGTAAAAGCCCCCATGCGTTCTTCATGTTAAGTGCCTTTAGGCAGCTTTTTTTGGAATTTGAACCATGGTGCAAAGCCTTTGAGAATATATTTAGATAGGTTTTGGCGGAATTCGATTATGGTTCTTCGCCTGGGAGGTTTGAACCACAGAAGTTTCACAATAATTTTTAAATAGCCGTGGAGGTCGACGACTAATTTGACGAGCCCCGGGCCATTTGGTGAACTGAGTATCGACCGAGATAACCCAATCTTTTTCTTGGTTATTTGTTTCGTTTAGTCACCCTTTTGTGGATGTATTTTGTATAACTTCGCTGACAATTGCCCTCTGGGCTTTTTCAACCGAATCGTACTTTTTAATTTCAATTTCAGATCGTGTAACACTTTCATTCCGTTTTTTTGCATTGTCCTAGATAATCAAATGATTTTCTTCGAATATTTTGCTTTGTTTACTCCTTATCAAAGCAATTTTATTTTCCGATCAAAGCAGTTTAATTGTTGATTTCACAATAATTTTTATGCATGGAAGGATTTTGTGGATATGTAGTACCCCCCAGCCGAGTGGTTCTATTGGACCATGAAGACTACGTATATGAGGGACACAAATCCTTGTATGCAATTTAAATGTATTTAGCTAGTTTCATCAACCTCCCGGCTTGAAATTTATCCCCGAGCCCTTGAAAATGACCATAAGTCGGTGAGTTGGGTGTTTTATGCTTTGAAGCATTGTTGTGCCGCGTAAAGTCGATGGCGTTGAGCGAGTTGTGGCAAACGTCGAGGCTATACGGCGGGTTCATGGAAATGAACCAAGGAATTTCGCCAAGTTGTGGTGAAGCGTCGGGTTATACTTGAGTAGGTTCATGGAAATGAACTGGGCATTGAGCGGTGTGGCGAAATGCCGAGCTATACTGAATAGGTTCATGGAGATAAACCAAGGTATTGAGCCGAGTTGAGACTGGCTTACCTTGTAGGTCCATAAAATGAACCAAGGCGTTTAGCAGAATTAGAGATGCATCAAAGTGTTGAGCGGTGGCATAGAGTGTGGCGAAGCTGCTACCTTATAGGTCCATTGAAATAAACCAACGAATTGAGCCGAGTTAGGTGCAAAGTGCAAAGCTCATGGCATAGGCCGTGGCAAAATATCGGCTATACTTTATAGGTCAATTTGAAATAAACCAAGACATTGAGCGAGTTAGGGTGCATCGGAGTGCATATCCCGTGGCATAGAGTTGTGTCATGAAGTCGTGGAGGATACACATGGAAATAGTATCTTAATAGGTCGGCCGGTGCGGTGCACTCATGAGGTACACCGAAGATGTAGCTCGTGTAGGCGTGGCATGGTGGGAAGGATACACGGAACTAGTACCTCAATAGGTCCAGCCGAGTGCGGTGCTTTCATGGGTACACCCGAGATGCAGAGCTCGTGCCATATAGGCGTGGTATGAAGCCGAGGAGGATACACCTGGAACAAGTACCTTAATAGGTCCAACCGAGGTGCAATGCAGTCATGAGGGTACACCTGAAGATGCAGAGATCGTGCCATAGAGGAGTGGCATGAAGCCGGGGAACATACACTTGGAACTAGTACCTTAAAAGGTCGAGCCGAGGTGCAGTGTACTCATGAGTTACACCTATTTGATCTTTACAGACTAAAATTTTTATAGGATGCCTCTTTTCCCACCAGGAAGGGACGACACTTTATTTACAGATGTAGCGATATTATTTACAACCGGCAGACACATTTAGCTCAACTTATACAACAATATTTTAAACCATTTTGAAGTATAAACATGTATTTAATATGACTTGGTGTCGACTTTCTATGATTTTCGTTGCATGTTTCCGTTTCTATAATCCATGTTTGTACTTGACTTTTAATCGGGTTGCCCATATGATCCCCAAACGTGAGGCTTTATTTGAAATAAGATGAAACGTTTTGAGTCAAAGCCTTTTCGCTATGGAAGACTACGCTTCTTGTTGCTTTATCGCTGCTTTAAGATCTTAAAGACTATTTTGTTGTCGCGACAAGCTTCCATTATGCTTTAGATTTGGCATCAACCTATTATTGATGCCCGACCCATCTATTATAATCTCTTCACGACGGTCATTACATTCACATGCTAAGTGTTCAACACTTTATGCGAGACGGTAGCTCTCATGTGATGCATCTCTTGACGGTGCATAACTTAACAATTTACACATTATGTTGTCGAGCTCGTCATAGTCGTTGAGTTTTGGTGTAATTTCTAAAACCTCACAACAAATCCGCCCCTCATGTTTTATCGATGTCATCTGCATCATATGATGTTGTCCCTTCTTTTATTCTCCTTTCAAATACGCTCACATGCCATAGAAACAAACAGACTTATTATGAGTAAACAGTGGCGGATGATAGTTAGGACAGGGGGGGCCATGGCCACCCCTAGCTTTTTTTTTCTTCTTATAATATTAAAATATCAAAAGTATCCCTATTTAAATTAAAAATTTACAGTTTTGCCATTAATTATTTTAATTCTATACTTACCAAACAAACCTTAATTTTTCAATCAAAATACTCTTTTCTCTAAACTTTTACGGTTCTAAAACCCTTCTTCTCCAACAACCCCTTTCCATCTTTTGCCTTCTTCTATTTTACCAACCGCAACCGCAATTTACTTCACTAATTCAAGTTCTCCATCTTAAATCTAACAACTTGCTACTTCTTGATTGGGTAAGATTTTATTTGTTTGTTGTTATATTTTTGAAAAAAATAAATTTATCCTTTAGGTTTGGGTTGTGATTATGATGAAATCATATTGGTTTGATTTATTTTATTACTAACTTACTAAGTTATATAAGATTGGATTGTGTTATGATTTTAATTTGGAATTTTGATGGGTTAGGGTTATGATTTTGAGTTAGAATTGATTTAGGATTTTGATGGGTTAGGGTTATGATTTTGAGTTAGAATTGATTCCGTTTTGATGGGTTAGGGTTATGATTTTGAGTTAGAATTGATTTGAGATTTTGATGTGTTAGAATTGATTTGAGAAATAGGATTGATTTTCACTACTTTTCTCACTAAGTTTTTGTTGTATTATGATTTTGATTTGGTGTTGATTCTCACTAAGGTTCTCACTAAGATTGATTTTGGATTTTGTTGTGTTGTGTTAATTTATTTAATTAATTATGCAGCACAAAGGTGATAATGAAGAGTAGAAAAATTAATTCTTTTAAGAGGAAAGAAAGAGATGAAGTGAGTTTAACGCCTATGCCCGAACCTCAAAGAGTTCTTGAGAATCCAAGAATTGAAAGCGTTAATAGAGTTTGTTCGGATGACATTGAGAATTCTTTAGAACGTGATCCCGGAAAACGTCCTTCAATGTGGAAATATAATGTAAATCAAATGGATGAAATACGAGCTTATTTAAAATGGGGTCCATACCAAATGAATTTAGAGCAATATCCATTGTGCGGTAATGAAGACCATCAAAGACGCTTTCAACACGCTTGGTTTAGCCTTTTCCTTCATGGTTAGAATATTCACCTTCAAAAGATCTGCTTATTGCTTACCTTGTTATCTTTTAGCAAAAGACCAAGTGGGTGTCTGGTTCGATGTTTTCATTTCTCTGAGTTTTAGAGGTTGGAAGAAAGTTAGAAATGGAAAGAATTGTGCATTTCTTAAACACAAGGGAAAGATCCGTGTTCTCCACATAACAATGCTATAAAAGCTTGTCAAGACTTGTTGAATCAAGATGGTCACATTAGGAATATTTTTCAAGCTCAAAGTTCAATTGAAATTATGAAGAATCGACTACGTCTCAAGACTTCAATTGACACTGTTCGTTGGTTAACTTTTTAAGCGTGTGCTTTTAGAGGTCATGATGAAAGTACAACATCATCAAACCAAGGTAATTTTCTTGAATTGATAAAACTCTTAGCATGTTGCAATGATGAAGTTGAAAAAGTTGTGTTGGAAAATGCTCCATCTAATAGCAAGTATACTTCACATCTAATTCAAAAAGAGATCTTGCACATTCTTTCAAGTAGGGTGAAAAAGTATATCCGTGAAGAAATTGGTGATTCCAAATTTTGTATAATTGTAGATGAAGCGCGTGATGAATCCAAAAAAGAGCAAATGTCTCTTGTTTTGAGATTTGTTGATAAATATGGTTTTATACAAGAGATTTTTGGCCTTATGCGTGTTAGTGACACTACATCTTTAACTCTTAAGCAAAAAGTTTGTGATATACTTTCTTTGCATAACCTTGATGTCTCTAACATTCGTGGTCAAGGTATGATGGTGCTAGTAATATGAGAGGAGAATGGAATGGTTTACAAGCACTCTTTATGAAGGATTGTCCTTATGCATATTATGTTCATTGTTTTGCTCATCGATTGCAACTTGCTTTGGTTACTGCATCAAGAGAAGTTACACCTATTCATCAATTCTTTGAGAAGCTAACTTTAATTGTTAATGTTGCTTGTTCTTCTACAAAGCGCCATGATGAGTTACAAGCTTCCCAATTAGATGAAATTGAACATTTATTAGAGATTGGTGAGATTATGGCGGTAAAGGTGAAAATCAAATTGGCACTTTAGGCGGCGGGGGATACTCGTTGGGGATCACATTTCTCTTCTATCTGTAGCTTGATAAATATGTATGAAGCAACTTGTTCTGTTTCCAAAAAATTTGCTAAGGAAGGATTAAATTATGCTTCACGTGGAGATGCTCATAGTGCTTTCAATTATTTGAAGTCATTTGATTTCATATTCATATTGCATTTGATGAGAGAAATTATGGGGATGACAAATATGCTTTGTCAAGCTTTACAACAACAATCTCAGGATGTAGTTAATGCTATGAATTTGGTTTGTTCAACAAAAACTCTTATTCAAGAATTAAGAGAAATTGGTTGGGGTGAATTGTTTGCTAATGTGAAGTCTTTTTGTGAAAAACATAATGTCGAGATTCCTGATCTTAATGATGTTCATTCAACAACAAGATTTGGTCGTTCTCGTCTTGAAGAAAACCAGGTAACCATTGAGCATTTTTTTAGAGTTGAAATATTTTTCGCTACCATTGACAAACAATTGCAAGAGTTGAATAACAGATTTAGCGAACAAGCGATTGATTTGTTCAGTGGCGGATGATAGTTAGGACAGGGGGGGGCATGGCCACCCCTAGCTTTTTTTTTTCTTCTTATAATATTAAAATATCAAAAGCATCCCTATTTAAATTAAAAATTTACAGT
Organism: Vicia sativa; assembly: GCA_021764765.1. Taxonomy (NCBI): domain Eukaryota; kingdom Viridiplantae; phylum Streptophyta; class Magnoliopsida; order Fabales; family Fabaceae; genus Vicia; species Vicia sativa. The sequence goes on along the minus strand of CM038792.1, from coordinate 28,905,690 downwards.
TTTGCCATTAATTATTTTAATTCTATACTTACCAAACGAACCTTAATTTTTCAACAATCAAAATACTCTTTTCTCTAAACTTTTACGGTTCTAAAACCCTTCTTCTCCAACAACCCCTTTCCATCTTTCACGCCTTCTATTTTACCAACCGGACCGCAATTTACTTCACTAATTCAAGTTCTTCATCTTAAATCTAGCAACTTGCTACTTCTTGATTGGGTAAGATTTTATTTGTTTGTTGTTATATTTTGAAAAAATAAATTTATCCTTTAGGTTTGGGTTGTGTATGATGAAATCATATTGGTTTGATTTATTTTATTACTAACTTACTAAGTTATATAAGATTGGATTGTGTTATGATTTTAATTTGGGATTTTGATGGGTTAGGGTTATGATTTTGAGTTAGAATTGATTTAGGATTTTGATGGGTTAGGGTTATATAAGATTAGAATTGATTTAGAGTTATATAAGATTAGAATTTATTATAATTTGGATGTTTTATATACATTATAGTATTAAACTTTTATTTATAAATTATATTTAATCTTATGGTCACCCCAACTTTTATAGTCGGTTCCATACTTGTGAGTAAAGGATAAATACTGAAGATATACAAGCAACACTGTATCATGACTCAACAGCTATACATTATTTTACTATTACTAATAAAATATTACATGCAGCAATTTCTAAATCACCTCCAAAAATTATCGTAATAGTAATGGGATCCTATGCTCAAATAGATATCTACATGTAGATACAGTGTTGCACGTTTAAGCCGCTGATTTCAAAATAACAGAGAAACATGAAGGTTGGAAGGAGTATAACCAAATATGTTGAACCTGAATAGGATCATTTATGGATCATTTTGCAAGACATGCTAGTAACTAATAAAATTAACCATGACTTCGCATCCATCTTTGTAAATAGCAATATAATAGGAAAAACATGTATACTCCGATTAACGGTTGTCTTGGTCAATTACAATTGGATAGAGAAATATGAAAGAACCACTTATCTTTAAGCGTATCGACGGTGTAAATCGATATTTGTAGGCTCCAAAGCGATCATCGATGTGAGGTGTTTTTCTGTGAAAATGAATTACGACTAACCGTTCCAACGATGTCGTCATCAAGATCCACGTATTTTTTGATTTGTTGTATTTTGGTTGCCATGTCTCGATTGCCAAATAGTTCGCGGTGCTTATCTATTACAACCGCAACACCATTGCGGCAGGGGATATCAAGTTGGAGATGTTGTTGACGACATCGATCAAATTCCTTCCTGTCTATGTTAACCATCACCGTCCAGGCACCGTGCACTGAAGGTGTACCATATTCTTAATTTCATAAGTAATGTATATACTATATTTAATCGATCATCCTATCATATAAGAGCATGCTTAGTATTGGCAAAGGACATTCGATCGAGCAAATACTATTCAAAGTGACATAAGCGATCGAGAAAGCATTTGTATTTTGAAGCTTTACTTTCTAAAACTTGAAAAAAGCAAAATAAACTTATCTATGATTGGTGGTGCACCAACATTGTCTGAACATCCTCTCATGAGTGTGATGCACCTCGGATGATGTTATACCCCAAAATTTACCCTCCTACTTCTCAAGACATTTCACATGTCCATACTCAAGGATTTCACAGGTTGACCAGAAAACCCTCCTAACCAATCAACCCAAATTAGGGTTTTGCCATTTTCAAGTCAAGATGGACCTCCAACATTTCCAGTGGTCATCATTCCTCATCATATGCTTCAAAGAATCTCTATGTCAAGTTTCAAGCCTTACAAGTCAAGTTTTCTCAAACAATTGCTCAGATGGTTAAAAATCAGTTGTATTGGACAAAAAGTCAACTGTGGTCAACATACAATCAAACTTCATAATTTTGGTCAACATCAATAATTTGAAGTGATATTCATCATTTGATCAAGGGTTGATCATGATTCATCAAGAAAAGTCAAGAATTGATCAAAAGTCAAAGTTTCTAAATTGGGCTTTCTTAGACAAAAGTCAACAGAACTTTGACCAGGCATAACTTTCACATACTTTATCAGAAATTTTTCCACCACCTCTCATTTTGAAGGAAATTCAATTCTCTACAACTTCATGTCTCAGTATGGTCGAAATTTCTTCATTTTGAAGATATGGATCAAAACATTATAGGTCCTTTCCAAAGTTAACAAAAAGTCAATTTTTTGTAAAGAAGTGTTATTGAGCATGGAAACTCCATTTGAGATGAAAACAAAGAGGTTTTTTATAGGACATCTAGAGCTTTCCAAAGTCCAAGAACTTTAAAAATGTTAAAATTGAGCAAGATACACCTTGCACAACTTGGACATTTTGAAGAATTGCACAAAGGAAAATATTTGACAAAATCTAATTTTTTCAAATGGGCCTATAATTTTATGATCCAAACTTGATCATAATATTATTCAAGAGAATTCAATTCTCTACAACTTCATGTATCACACTTGGGCAGAAAATGCTTCATTTGGAAGTTATGGATCAAAACATTACAGGTCCTTTTAAAAGTCAACAAAAGTCAACTTTTTGTAAAGAAGTGTTCAGGAGAATAGAAACTCCAATGAAGATGAAACCAGAAATTCTGTTTAGAAGACATCTTCAGCTTTCTAAAAAGTCTAAGAACACCCAAAAATGTTAAAAATTGAGCAAGATACACCTTGTCCAAGTTGACCATTTTTGAGGAGGTGCACAATGAGAAATACTTGACAAAACCAAATTTTTTGCAAATGGGCCTAGCTTTTCTTGATTCAAACATGTTCCTCATCTGAATTGGAACCTCAAGCCCAAGGCCACAATTTATCTTTTATTTTTATTTATTTTGGATTTTTAATCATTTAAAACCAATTTAATTAAAATAAAGATAGAAAATCAAAATTAATTGCAAGATGGATTTTCTCTCATCCTTGAGATCCAAGCAAGTCACTTAATCTAATTATTTGAAATAATCATGATTGGTAATGAGATTTGATTGAAATTGGCTTAAAAGGAAATATTTGGTTTGATTCCAAATCAAATAATTTCTCATTGATTAGCTTGATTTTTCTCACAATTCTTGACCTAATTCACTCTATTATAAATACGATGCATCCACACCACAGGACGAATTTTTGGCCTCAAGAACCCTATTCCAAGCTTCAAAAATTGTGCATTGCAAGCTATTGGCAGCCCTAGTTCGGACCAATTCGAGCATTAGCGGTCCAACACATTCTGGAGGTCCTCCAGATCGATCCGGATACTCACAAGCCCGATACGTCGAATCAAGAAATCACGATTTCGGTTTGCACATTCTAACTCAAAATCGATTTTTGATTTTCATGCATATTTAACATGTTTTGATTGTTTGTTTGTGTTTAGAATGGAGCTTGAAGCTTTGCATAGGTTAATTGAGTTTGAGTACGAGCGAGGGAATCCACCATGGCTAGGGTTCATAAGCTCCAATTGGGGTTTTACGAAATAGGAAAAATTGGAATGAAACCAATGACTCCATCATGTTCGGGATCAAACCGGTTGATCCATGTCCCCATTGTAAGTGTTTTTATGTTGGCATTAATTTTGGTAAAACTAGAATTGACAATGTGTTGGCGATGTCATGACATTGAGAGTTGAAGATAAATTACATGAGAAGGATGATTCAAGTACTCGGGGCTGAAGCAAAATCTTGTTTTGGAATTAGCAGAAATTGATGTCATAACCGATGTTATGACATTCTGTGTGACATTTGTTGTTCTCCAGAATCTTTTTCCTGAGAGTTTTCAGGAAGGTTGTTGAGCTATTTTTATTATGTTTTATGTATTTGAATCACATGCTCACGTGGCTGTATGGTTAATCTTAGTTAAACCTAAATTGGTTGTTAATAAGACCAAGTCTTTAGGTTAAATTAAGTGAACCTAGCTATTATTATGGAAGCCCAAAGCGAAGTTTCGTGTCTTCTAATAATAGGAATAGAACCCTTACTCTATTTCTTTGTGCCTCTTGGGTGTATATTGAAGATTTAGCGAGTTGTAATTTGTGTAATTCTAGTTACTCTTGTGAGCCAAGCAATTATCAATTGATAAGTGCCTCGGACTAGGATTTGGTTGTAAGGTTGTTTATCACTCAAAGCTTTGAAGCACGAGTGTTGTGTCTCTTGATTAAAGCTTTGAAGCAAAATCAAGTTTGTTTATTGAAGTGTCTTCACAATTCAATTAATCAATAGGTTGGTATCACTGCTTGTGATTGAGGGGAGTGGTAGAACTCGGGTCTAAGTGGACTTAGATTGAAGTTGCATTGGGTAGGTTTTAAGTGAAGGAGATAAACGGTTGGTTTATTCACAATTAATTCTACTAATAGTGAATTTCCTCCACGGCTTGGTAGCCCCGGATGTAGGTGTAGTTACACAGGGTAAACAATTGATTGTGTTCTTTCTTGTTGTTTAAATTAAGCGTGTGAATTGTTAGAGTGTCGGAATCTTGTGTCATAACATTCTCGTGACATCACGTGTCTGCTTGCCGAAATTTCACCCATAACAAATTTATATTGCATATTATTGATTTTGATTTTTCACAGTGTTATAGCTACAGTATAAACAGTAGCTAAAGATTCAAAATTTGAATGAGAAGATGACTCATCTTGCGGTTTCGATTCAATGTTTCCAAGAAATCCATTCCTTTGTATTTTTTGTGTCATGTTGCTATGAGATGGTCCACTCAACTCGGATGGCAGGCGGTAGCGTATTTGGTTAAAAGGACATGGGTTGAACCACCGCCTTTTTACTTAACATTTTCACGAAATTTCGGGTTTCCAAAGACATGCCCGAGCTCCGACACGGCCTTCCTGCAACACGTTCGCAGGCTCCGACACGGCGCATCTACTCCTGAAAGCCCGAAGTGCTTACTTATAGGCGTCTCCAGGCCAAAAGCTCAGGTTCAGGCACCTCAGCAAGAGCCCCCAGAAGTGCTCACTTCTGGGTATGGTCAGCAAGAGGTCTCCTAGAAGTTCCAGCTTCTGTGAGAACTTCATCTAGAAGCATTCGACCCTCTCTTTTTTTTTTTTTTTTAATTTTCCCATTTTTCTTCAATTAATTTAATTTCTTTTCAAATAATTTTCTAACACATCAAAAATCACCAAAAAATGTTCTTTTTGCATTTAGGTCAGAAAAATACCTATTTAATTTTTTACATAAAAAAATAATATTTTTGCATGCATCTTTTAATTAATTGTTAATTAACCATAAAATTGACTTTTAATTGCTTTTCCTTATTAAAATCAACCTAGAAAATTCCCAAAAATTATTTTCTCATCTAATTAGGTTTACTAACCCTTAAAACTCTTTCCTAACTCAAAAATCTTTTTTTACTAACACATTTCCTCTTATGCGAAATTCTTTTCTTTTTCGATTATTATTGTAACTGTTCACAGGTTGTAATAGTTAGGACTTTAATTTCTCGCATTTTTTCCAATATTATGTAACTGCTCATGGGATGTAATAGCTTAATTAGGGTTTTACTTTCCACACTCATATATTATAAGCGCCCAAGGCCATGTAATAAATTTACTTTACACTTTACTTTAATTTACTTTCACCCATATAAATTGCTAGTAACTAGGCGTGTATGGTAAGATAAAAACGAACGTAGATCACTTCTAATTTCAAGATAATATATCTGAATTCAACACACACTCTTCACACATGCATCCCCTAGGCTATTATCTCTCGTTCCCTTTCGAATAAATGGTCAAGTCCCTCGAACGTAGAGGTATCCTAGCACCATTGCCTACTAAACATATCATCATAGTCCCTTCAAAACAAAGATCATAGTCCTCGACGTGGCCTCTGAATACATGATCTAGTCCCTCGATTGTTGCCTCTGAAAAGTGATCGTCCCATCGAATGTGCTAGGATACTCCTACAAGTTGCCTTCTATGACCATCGATGTCCCTTGAATGTCCTTTCTACATCCAACGAATAGGGTTACCTACCAACTAATGGTATGGATAGCGCTATTCTAAAGGAAAGTAAAATAACACGGAAACGACCGTTCTGAGTAGGTAATAAGACTTTTAGTTGCCTGCTCCATCAAAACATCTTTTTACACCTCACACTTATACAAAGTTGAAACACTTTTCAAAACGAAACATTTCCAAACACTTCGTATACATTCCAACGTGAATCATTACGAAGTCAAAGTGAAATGCCTTTTTCAAAACATTTTCAAAAACACACACAAAAAGCAATTTTTTTTTAAGATGATCGAAAGCAACTAAGAGCCCGTAGATAACTACAGATGGAAAGGGTGCTAATACCTTCCCTTTTCATAACCTTCTCCCTTACTCAAAATCTAGCGAAGTACTTTTCCTGTTCTTTTCACCTTCCCTTAATTGGATAAAAGAAATGTCGGTGGCGACTCTTGCTATCCGCAAAATTTGCGATCAAACGCAAAACAATCCAAAGTCAGTTCTCCCACCGTATTACAGAACTGGCGACTCTGCTGGGGGCACCCTAAAGAGAGAATACCTTAGGGATTTTAGATCATCTTTACTGCTTTCTGTTTGACTTGTATGCTTTATCTTAAGGGTTGCTTGGGTATTATACTTGTGGGGGATCCTACACCCGGATCCAGGTTTCCTTAGGTAAGTATCAATAAATCTTAGCGAGTTAGGCGTATACAAAACAGTCAACATGATGGCTACGTTAGTGCGACACTTTGGATGTCCTGATGCTCCTCATGCTCAAGTTGAGGAAAGTATTTGGCATCTGCGTGGTGTCATCAGCACTAACTAAACTTCTAGAACCCTAATTGACCCATCTTGGCCATGAGAAGGTGAGTGAGATGGCCGGCTTGGTGTAGACTAAGGTTGGTTGATACTGATGCTAAGCTCATTAAGATTCGACTTTCGGGATGTTTGTCGACCACTTGGTAGTCGTATTAAAATAAAGCCTCGAGAAAGATCAATGATATGAGATTCCTAGAACACAGTTACTATTATAGGACGGATGAACCCACTCAAACTTTGGTAGGGTAGACACCATACCTCATGCAAGCCTTAAACCTAGGGCTATTGTGTGATTTGTGCTTATTAAACATGACATCATGACATTGCATATCATTTCTAATTATTTCAAGGACCTAGTTTATCTTTGCTCTATTTTGTAGGGATTATGGCTTCCAGAAAGACTATCCGAATCAACTTCATGGGTATACCTTCTCAACTCAAAGAATTGGTTTCAGAAATTCCCGATCATGCTCCATTTGTCAAAAGACATGGTTATCTGCTTGACTTGGTTATCTTCGGTTTTGAAGAAGATATGGCCTACGTCTTATTCCAGTTCTTCGATCCGAAACACCATTGCTTTACATTCCCAGTTATCGTTGGTTCCTACCTTGGAAGAGTTCTCTAAGCTACTTGGGGACCTATCCTTGATCGAATACCATTCACGGTTCAAAAAGGCTCAAAGTATGAAGACATCGCATCAACATTACATCTAAAGCGATCAGACATTGAAGCCAATTGGGAAACAAGAAGCGGAGTTAAGGGTTTACTTGCTAAGTTTCTGATAAAGAAAGCTCGAGAATTGCTCAAAGTTATAGTTTCCATGCATTCGAAGACATCGTGGACTTACTAATCCATGCTTTGGTACTATTTCCTGATCTAGATCAGTTCATAGACGTGAGCGCCATCAAGATATTCCTCACTCGCAATCATGTGCCTACCTTACTTGGGGACATTCTGCATTCTCTCCACACTCGTACTATCAAAAGACAAGGAACTCTCATGTGTTGCATACCGTTACTTTCCAGGTGGTTTATTTCGCACCTTCCTCAATCAGTAATGAAGAACGAGCAAAGATTGAAGTGGTCTCAAAGGCTGATGTCACTGTCTCATTCAGATATCCGTTGGTGTCTCTTCTCTTAAAAGGACTTCACTTTCATTGAGTGTTGTGGAGAATTCCCCAATGTACCACTCCTTGGCATAAAGGGAGGTATCACTTACAACCCTTCTCTAGCTCTACGTCATTTTGGGTATGCTCGAAGAGATGGTCCTCATGATATGCTTCTCCAAGACATTGTGTTTGACTACAACAGCGATCTCCAGAACTACCGTCGAAGATTTGTGCATGCTTGGGGCATGGTAAAGATGACTGATACCAAGACTTTGGGACACAAGAATTCCATTCCTTGGGAACCTTACGTCAAATGGGTGCGAGCTCGAGCTAAAAACCTCATGATGTCGTTTACACCCGTGTTATCAGTGATCATGGAACCTGTTGCTATAGGTGACGAACCCTATACCATTCTCCATCCTGACATGCCTATTAATTTTGAAGACTTGAAGAGATCCTAGATTCAACTAAAATAAGAAAGGGATACATTCGAAGCTCAGTGCTATGCAAGCGAGAAGAAGGTACTAGAGTTGACCAAGCTACTTCACAAAGAGTGAAACATCAACATCTACTTCAACACCAAGAGGAAGCGCCCATGGGAGACTTAGAGCATTAGGAATTTGTTCTCTTATTTTTCTAAAAAACTATCTTTTGTACTTAAAAAAAGAAAAAGGAAGAAACTAATAAAAGTTTGTTCATGCTTGTTTAACAAATTTAAATTCCTAAGGTCCCTGAAAACATTGCATTGCTATGCATAAAAATTGCATAGCATGGCATGACATTTCATAACAGGTACATTGAAGACCAATTTTCTTATTTTCTCGGTATTTATTTTAGCAGAAATGGCTCTTGAACAGACTGTCAAAGATCTCCAGGCTCAGAATGCTCAGTTCCAGGAAATGTTCACCAACTTGGTCCAAGGCGAGAAAGACCTGAAAAAGCTCATCACCAGAAGGAAGAAAGTCATCGGTGTCCTCAACATGGGAAGACGCCATAAGGGTGGACCTAGGGTGGTCGACGGATAGAACTCTCGGACAAAGGTGGGGCGGTGGAGTGTCAAGAAAAGCGAGGAAGCCGGCATGAGTGAAAATAGAGAAGAAGACTATGAGCAGCGGTATTCTCTTGGGGATGACAAATACAAATAACTTGAAGACCGTCGAATCTTTGTGGAAAATCGAGATGTCCGGGCTGAATTTTAATGATCCGAGTCTAGTTCACGATGTGGTAATTCCACCAAGTTCAAGGTTTCTACTTTTTCCAAGTATGATGGCATCTCTTGTTCGAGCTGCATTTGAAGTCCTATGTTCGGAAGATCCATCCTACATGATGACGAAGCTATGGATCCATTACTTCCAAGAGGTTATCCGAGCTTAGTTGGAGTGGTATTATCGATAGAAGTACCCATATCCATACAGAATGACTTAGCGGATGCTTTCTACAAAAGTACCAGTTACAATCTGAACTAACACCCGATCGCATGCAACTCGAGCATGACTATGGGTATTGACGAGAAGTTCAAAGAGTATGCTCGAAATGGAGATCTAGCGGTGAGTTCAACCACCCTTGTCCAATAGGGAGTTGGTTGATATGTTTATAGAACAACGACATGCCCATTTTCAATCATCGATTGGAAACTCTTCACCGATTCAAGTGATATTGACAAGAGCAGCGTTGAAGCGGAATCAAGGTGGAAAGATTTAAGTGGAGTCATCCTCAAATCTTGCGAAGAGATCTTTTGGTAGAAAAGAAGCCAATGTTGTGTATGGTCGGGAAAAGCCGAGTCAAAGCGATCGTACTCAATCTGGGAGCGGTTGTGATCTTGATCCTACACTAATGCAACCTCAGCGAGACAACACGTAACGGTCGCCACGAGCGGTTTACAAAGATCAATATGCCATTGTGCAAGCATTGCAACACATGTTGACGGTGATTACCTTGAGGATACTCCTCAACATCAACACTTCCTCCCAAAGTACAATCCTAATGCCAGTGTGCATACCACTTCAATGACCAGGGCACGACCTTGGCTGTTGCACGAAGAAGAACAAGATTCAAGACATGATTGAAGCCAAAGAAATAGTTTGATCCTCGGTGAAACTCCAAATGTGATCAACGCACCAATGCCTAACCACGGAAAATGTTCCAATGCTATTGACAAGAACTCTTATGTTTATGATGTGAGCGACTTGACTATTCCTCGATATTGTTAAGAGGAATCTGCAAACCGATGTCAATCCAGGATGCGGGAGAATTGTCGTTGGTGCCCATATGCACTGACGGATGTGCTGGTTGAGAAGGTGTATTCAATGCATGATGGATAACGAAGTGTTATTTACGACCTTCACCCGTGGAGAATTTGTGTGAAGACATGTCTAGAATCGAAGATCGAAGATGTGGCTAGTACGAGGTGCAGGATACCTTGGGAAGCCAAGTGGAAAGTTTGATTTCATGGTGAAGTATACCGTTCTTGAAAGCTACAAGATTCCTATTGAAGATGTCAAGGCAACCGGATGGGAGCGATTTCCCGGTATCTTGATGTAAACACAATAAGGATCTCCTCTGCTAGATCTGTGCCTAGAGTGGCACCTCTCATTACTTCTCCCGGACCGAGTTCCATATTCCTCGACAAAGCTATACCGTGGAATTATGGAGCGAATTTACTATCATGGCGTCAAGCAAGACACATTTACCATTGAAGACATTACGATTGAAGCTTGATCACGATATCGACAACATCAAGGTCAAGCAAAGTAACTCAAAGAAAGAGTGTTTTCTCGAGATCTCTCCAAAAGACATTGCAACTCAACTCGCATTCCAACTATCAAACCAATTCCGAAGCTCGAGGAAAGAACCATAACTCATCTGCTCGGTAGTACCAAAGGAAGTTCTTGAAGATACCTCGCAAGAAATGGAGAAATTCTAAAGATTATCTAGAAGTGATTACAATGTTGTGGAGCAGTTGGGACAAACTCCGTCCAAGATATCCATGTTGGCTCTGCTATTATGCTCGAGGCTCATGCTAAAGCCTTAGTGAAGTTTTTGAAGAATGCTCACATACCGCAGAGACACCACTTCTTGATCGGTTTGAAGTTTGTATTGCTTTGTTGCCAACAACGGTCTAGGCTTCTACGATCTTGATTTGACTCTGCGGGAAGAAACACACAAAGCCTTGCACATCTCTGTTGAATGCAAGGGCATTACATTGTCTCATGTTTTGGTATATACCGGTTACCTTTGAATATCCTACCAAAGAGTGCTTTCGACCGACTTGATGTTGAAGGATTGGTCTTGAAGCCAGTGACATAGTTGTGAGAGCTTTTGATGGTTCTAAGCGAACGATGCTTGGAAGCTCATTCTACCGGTCAAAGTCGGTTCCCGGACTTTCGACTCCACTTTCTTTGTCATGGACATCCGTCGACCCTACTCTTACCTACTTGGGCCTTGAATACATGGGAAGCGGTATTGTTACCTCAACCTTGCATCGAGCTGAAGTACCCAATGAAGAGGAAATTGTTACAGTATGCGGCGAGGAGGAATATATGGTAAACCATCTGCAGTCATTCCGATACCTCGAAATGGAAGGTAAATTCTTGAAACTCTGTCAAGATTTCAAAGCAGTTCAAGAGTCATGCTGTTGACCCTCCTGTCCTCCACGAAGTTACATAAGTTCTGCCTAGAATGGCCTCACTGAAAGATGCTCAAACTGCAGTTAAAAAAGGAGGTAGTACTATTTGGGGTCAGCTCCCCGATCTTCCTTTCAAATCTGACAAGATGGTTTAGGCTTCACCATCAAAGGTCGAGAGATGATACGCCGTGACGTGGCGACCAACTTCGCTTCGCATCGGCAAGAATGGAGTCCATGCTATAGAAACGACAACGGTGACTTACGCCGAGATTGGATCTTCACTCAGACAACGGACTCGGCAATTGGAAGACCGAAGGCGTCGTACCAATCTCCTTTAGGCGGGAGTAATTGCTTTTGTTTTACTGTATGCTTGTCATTCTTTATTTATGTTCAGACAATAAAGCTTTAAAGCCTGATGCTTTGCCCGGGGCATCACGGCTCGTTTGTGAGGGTTATTATCTGTCATTTGCATATTTTCATTCAATAAAATCATTGGACTTTTGCATTTAAGTGTTGTTTTCTTTTACTTTACTATCCCTTCAAAAGCTATGTGTTCTTACACACATCCACGTGATACACTGCAGATTCACTCTGAATCTCGTTGATAACAGCTTTGCTATTGCTAAATATGACTTCGATAATTCGATTTACCAAGCCGAAGACGAAGGTGAGAAAGATTGTGAAGTTCCAAGAGAACTTGTCAGATTGCTATAGCAAGAGGAACAGGTTATAAAGCCACACGAAGAGCCAGTCGAGGTTGTGAATCTAGGTACTGACGAAGACAGAAAAGAAATCAAGATAGGAGCAGGTCTTGAGAATAGTATCAAAGAAAGATTGGTCCAGAGCTACGACACTATATCGAGGTTTTTTCTTGGTCATACGAAGACATGCTAGGTCTAGACATTGACATTGTGGTGCATCGATTACCGACGAAAGAAGGTTTTCTCCCAATGAAGCGGAAAGTTCGTCGTATGCGTCCTGAGATGTTAGAGAAAATCAAAGCCGAAGTTATGAAGCAGTTTAATATCGTTGTCCTAGCCGTTACTTTTTATCCACAGTGGGTTGCAAACGTGGTACCTGTACCTAAGAAGGATGGCAAAGTACAAATGTGTGTGGATTACAGAGATCTGAACAAAGCAAGTCCAAAAGACGATTTTCCACTTCCTCATATTGATGTTCTAATCGACAACACCGCTCAACATAAGGTCTTCTCCTTCATGGATGGTTTCTCCGGTTACAATCAGATCAAAATGGCTCCTGAAGACATGGAGAAGACTACTTTCGTTACACAATGGGGCACATTTTGCTACAAGGTCATGTCGTTCGGACTGAAGAACAGTGGCGCCACTTATCAACATGCCATGGTGGCATTATTTCATGACATGATTCATCACGAGGTAGAGGTGTACGTCGACGACATGATAGCTCGATCATAGACTGAAGAAGAACATCTCGATCATTTGCGAGCTGTTTGATGGGCGAAATGGGTGAGACTAAATTCCAACAAATGCACCTTTGGAGTCAGATCCGGTAAACTCTCGTGGTTTGTTGTCAGTGGAAAAGGTATTGAAGTTGACCCTGCCAAGGTTAAAGCTATCCAAGAAATGCCAGCGCCCCACACCGAGAAGGAAGTCATAGGTTTCTTGGGACGATTGAACTACATTTCCAGATTCATTGCACATCTCACCGCTACTTGTGAGCCAATCTTCAAGTTATTGAAGAAAGATCAAGTAGTGGAATGGAACGACGATTGCCAGATTGCTTTTGACAAAATCAAGGAGTATCTGCGAGAATCCTCCTATCTGATCTTGCCAAAGGAAGACCTCTTATCATGTACTTAGCGGTATTAGAGAACTCAATGGGGTGTGTGTTGGGGCAACATGATGAGTGCAGTGAAAAGAGTATGCAATATACTACCTTAGCAAAAAGTTTACCGATGTGAAACAAGATACTCCAACTCGAGAAAACTTGTGGCTTTTTGGCTTGGAGCTGCTTTCGACTAAGACAATATATGTTGACCCACTACTTTATTGATCTCAAGATGGATCAGATAAAATACATATTAAACCTTACTCTTCTCTCGGAAGAATAGCAAGATGGAAAATGATCTTGACCGAATACGACATCCAGTATACTACTCAGAAAGCAATAAAAGGGAGTGTAGTAGTCGATCATTTGGCTCAACAAGCCGTAGATTACTATCGATCTATGCGATTCAATTTCAGACGAAGATGTTTTGTTAATTCTTGATTAGAACTAGGACGAATGAAGGACGAACAAGGATCCCGATGGACCATGGTCTTTGATGGAGCCTCAAACGCACTCGGCAATGGCATTGGCGCCATCATTACATCTCTTACAGGCGGCCACACTCCATTCACCGCCAGACTTTGTTTCAGCTGCACCAACAACATGGTCGAATACAAAGCGTGCATCATGGGTATCAAAGCTGCTATTGACTTAAGAATCAAATTCTTGCAAGTGTACGGAGACTCAGTTTTAGTGATCAGTCGAATAAAAGGCGAGTGGGATACGAAACATCTGAATCTCATTCCGTATCGGGAGCATGTTTTGAGTCTGATCCCTTACTTCGAAGAGATCACCTTCGATCATATCCCACGAGAAGAGAATCAGTTGGAAGACGCATTAGCTACTATGTCATCTATGTTCAAGGTTAAATGAGACAACGAAGCTCCCCAAATCATCATCTAAAAGTTTGACGAGCCAGCATACTGTTGTGAACTTGATGTAGAAGAGAAACCTTGGTTCTACGAAGTGAATAGGTATCTTGAGACTCAGGAATATCCCGCAGGGGCATCCGTCAATGACAAGAAGTTCTTAAGAAGATTCGCTTCCAAATTCTTTCTCAGAAACGGCATCTTATACAAGCGCAATCACGACTTGTGCTTACTCTGCTGTGTAGATCAGAAAACTACAGATTGGATCATGGAAGAATTACACGAAGGCGCATTCGGTACCTACTCCAGTGGACATACCATGGCTAAGAAGATTATGAGAACAGGTTACTATTGGTCCACCATGGAAGTTGATTGTCACCGTTATGCTAGATCTTGTCACAAATGCTAGATATATGCGGACAAAGTGCACGTACCTCCAGTACCATTGAATGTTCTGACCTCTCCTTGGCCTTTCGCAATATGGGGCATTGACATGATCGGAGAAATCAAACCTACTGCCTCCAACGGATATCGTTTCATCCTTGTGGCAATTGACTATTTCACCAAGTGGGTAGAAACAGCCTCGTTCGCATTTGTTACCAAGAATGTCGTGGCTCGATTCATTAAGCATAATCTTATATGTCGGTACGGCACTCCCGAAAGGATTATCACAGATAACGGTACCAACCTCAATAACAAAATGATCACCGAACTCTGCACGCAGTTCAAGATCAAGCATCACAACTCTTCTCCATATCAGCCTAAGATGAATGGCGCAGTGAAAGACGCCAACAAAAATATCAAGAAGATCATACAGAAGATGATAGTGACTTATAAAGATTGGCACGAGATGTTGCCATTTGCTCTTCATGGTTATCGCACTACATTATGAACGTCTGAGAGCTGACCCGCTTCTCGTGCTCTGGTATGGAGGCGGTCCTACCAATCAAGGTTCAGATACCCTCAACCAGAGTCCTCGAGGACCCAGAGCTAGGCGAAGACGAGATCAATTTGATCGACGAGAAACGACTCACATCCATCTGCCATGGACAGATCTACCAGAAGCGAATGATCAGAGAATTCAACAAGAAGGTCAAACACCGAGTCTACAAATTCGGTGATCTAGTAGTCAAGCGCATCATCCTTCCACAAGGTGATCCCAGGGGCAAATGGACTCCCACTTACGAGGGACCATTTGTAGTCAAAACAGTATTTTTGGTGGAGCTATGATACTTAGCACCATCGATGGAAGACTTCTCACACCACATGAACAGACATAGTCAAAAATACTACGCATGAATGAGACCCTAGATCGTAGGCCTAGGCAAAATAAGGGTATCTGGCGAACCAAAAGGTTCGGGCAAAGTTAAGGATATATACAAAAGTGTACACCGGCAAGTCGAAAACACCAAGGGGCTTGGGCAAAAGGGTATCTGGTAGTGGCTTAGAAAGGCGGTCTATGCAAAAATTAGGGATTTAAGCGTACGACTATGTCTCGTCCAGATCACTTATGTCTAGACTACTACTATCAGCATTCAAGATTCAAATGGCGAAAATCAATTCACTCACTTTCAATTGACAGCAAGGAGATGAGATAGTCGAAATATATGAGCACTAGCATTGTTGAAACTCAACGAGATTATTTCCGCATAGCTTTTACTTTTATTCGTCTTTTGTATACAAACTGCTTGGCCATACGCCACTTTTTTAATGAAAATTCTTTTTTACATTGTTAATTTCTATTGTTTCTTTCATAAAGTCCAATGATTGCTTTGAATGATTATATGCATTTGACAATAAACATATGTTCACAAACATACAAAAAGCGAACGAACAAAAGTAATTACTACAGATTCTAGGAATTGAGATGACGACTAAAGTCACCAATGCATTCACCGCAGATTCACTTCCGCGGGTTACTACCTAAAGGGCACAATCCCCACAGAGCCATCGCTCTCCCTATCAAAGTCAAACCTTCTCCGACGAAGTACTAATCTCCTCCCACTAGTGTTCCGACACTTCAAGCTTCATCACATTAGTGCCCGAGCAGTGATCTTAATCAACTTCACCTCGTTACATCAGTCTCTGAGCAATAACAGTTTATCTCGTATACACCGAGATATTTATCCTCAGTGGAGTGTTTTTCGACGATCATCACCCCTGACGGCAGCAATATCCAGACTCAAAACTTGGTCAGATAGTGCATCGGAGAAAACCTACGTCTCTCTTTCCCCAATCAGAGGTTCCAACAAACTTGAGATTCATCAAAGGATTTTTCAGCTTTACGCCCCCTTCAGCGTTGCCCCATTACATCAGCCTCCAAGCATTATTCGGATACTCCCTAGCAAGCTCTGCGCACAAGATCCCCAACGGAGTACCTCCCATTTGTTATTCTTTCCAACAGCATTAACATCTAGACTCGAAACTTGGTCAGATAGTGCATCGGAGGAATCAAAAAACATTTATTTCCCCTCCAAGTCAGGATTTTCAACAACTTCATCCCCAAGCAGAAGTCAGAAATCCCCGGCAGAACGTCCTCATCTTCTTCAAGATGAATATGTTTTGAAATACCCCAACATCTACATTCATACATTATTCATAAAAAAAAAATCATAACATGCGCACATATCATTCACGAACATTGTCATATGCTTACATGCATCATAATCTGCATAGAACTAACCATATCCTGTCATGATTTGTTTCCCAAACAGGTAAGAGCTATTTCCAAAACAGAAGGTCAAAGATTAATACCCGAAACAAGACGGGGAACCCAATCTGAAAGACCACCCAATTTGTCTTCCGACAGTAGGTCAAAGATTAATACCCGAAACAAGACGAGGAACCTAATCTGAAAGACCATACAAGTTGTCTTCTGGCAACAAACATTGGATCAATACCTGAAGCAAGACGAGAAAGTTATCCACATTTTGCCAAATATCAGCCTCAAAATAGCCAGGACGAATGTTTATTCTGACTCTCTCTTATTATCAACAGCAACTACAGAGTCTAGCATATGACTCAGTTGCCCTGGATGGCATCTTTAAGCCCATCTCCGACTACTTGTTGACATCTCTCCACCTTCAGAATGCTGCATATTTGCTTAAAAAATCAATACATACCAATAACTTCATTCAAAGAAGAGCGTGAAGTCTAACATACGACTCAACATCAGTCTTTCCCGGATGGCATCTTAAGCCCATCTCCGTGTTTTCTTCTACTTTCAAAAATACCTACAGAGTCTAACGTACGACTCATTCCCCAGCATCAGTCTCTTCTGATGGCATCTTAAGCCCATCTCTAATGTTTCTCCTATTCAAACGACATTGGCAAGTCTACCGTACGACTTAATCTCCAGCAGCAGCTTCTCCAAACGGCATCTATAAGCTCATTCTAGTGCATCATCAACCAATAGCGAGTGCAAATTTTCAAGTGTACTCGAGTGTTCAATCATCTTCTACTTCCAGGTCACGAAAGACAAGCATACGAATCTAACCCTTCCCGTACAAGAAGATTGAGCAGAGCTATACCCAAAATTTTCCCTCCACACTTCTTAAGACATTTCATGTCCATATCAAGAGATTTCACAAGGGTTGACGAGACAAACCCTCTCCTAAGCAATCAACCTAAATTAGGGTTTTGCCATTTTCAAGTCAAGATGGACCTCCAACATTTCCAGTGGTCATCATGCCTCATCATATGCTTCAAAGAATCTCTATGTCAAATTTCAAGACTTACAAGTCAAGTTTTCTCAGACAATTGCTCAGATGGTTGAAAATCAATTGTATTGGACAAAAAGTCAATTGTGGTCAACATACAATCAAACTTCATAATTTTTGGTCAACATCAATATTTTTAAGTGATATTCATCATTTGATCAAGGGTTGATCATGATTCATCAAGAAAAGTCAAGGATTGATCAAAAGTCAAAGTTTCTAAATTGGACTTTCTCAGGCAAAAGTCAACAGAACTTTGACCAGGCATAACTTTCACATACTTTATCATAAATTTTTCCACCACAGCTCATTTTGAAGAGAATTCAATTCTCTACAACTTCATGTCTCCAAGCTTGGTAAATGCTTCATTTGGAAGTTATGGATCAAAACATTCTGAGTCCTTTTAAAAGTCAACAAAAAGTCAACTTTTTGTAAAGAAGTGTTCATGAGCATGGAAACTCCAATGAAGATGAAACCAAAAACGCTGTTTAGAAGACATCTTGAGCTTTCTAAAAATCCCAAGAACACCCAAAAATGTTAAAAATTGAGCAAGATAAACTTTGTCCAAGTTGAGCATATTTGAGGAGGTGCACAAAGAGAAATACTTGACAAAACCAAAATTTTTGCAAATGGGCCTAGCTTTTCTTGATTCAAACATGTTCCTCAGCTGAATTAGAACCTCCAAGCCCAAGGCCACGAATTTATCTTTTATTTTTTTATTTATTTTGGATTTTTAATCATTTAAAACAAATTTAATTAAAATAAAAGATAGAAAATCAAAAATTAATTGCAAGATGGATTTTCTCTCATCCTTGAGGTCCAAGCAAGTCATTTAATCGATTATTTGAAATAATCATGATTGGCTAATAAATTTGATTAAAATTGGCTTTAAAAGGAATATTTGGTTTGATTCCAA
>CM038792.1:28777491-28886756 GCA_021764765.1 Vicia sativa | reverse complement strand
AATCAGAGTGACAGAGGGTCAACAGCATGACTCTTGAACCGCCTTTGAAATCTTGACAGGGAGTTTCGAAGAATTTACCTTCCATTTCGAGGTATCGGAATGACTGCAGATGGTTTACCATATATTCCTCCTCGCCGCATACTGTAACAATTTCCCCCTTCATTGGGTACTTCAGCTTCTGATGCAAGGTTGAGGTAACAGCGCCTGCCCCATGTATTCAAGGGCGTCCAAGTAGGCAAGAGTAGGCTGGACGGATGTCCATGACAAAGAAAGTGGAGTCGAAAGTCTGGGAACCGACTTTGACTGGTAGAATGAGCTCTCCAAGTACTGTTCGTTTAGAACCATCAAAAGCTCTCACAACTATGTCACTGGGCTTCAAGACCAATCCTTCAACATCAAGTCGGTCGAAAGCACTCTTTGGTAGGATATTCAAAGCAGAACCGGTATATACCAAAACATGAGACAATGTAATGCCCTTGCATTCAACAGAGATGTGCAAGGCTTTGTTGTGTTTCTTCCCGGCAGGAGTCAAATCAGCATCAGAGAAGCCTAGACCGTTGTTGGCAGTCAGGCTAGCAATACAAACTTCAAACTGATCAGTAGTGGTGTCTTGCGGTATGTGAGCATTCTTCAAAAACTTCACTAAGGCTTTAGCATGAGCCTCAGAGCATAATAGCAGAGCCAACATGGATATCTTGGACGGAGTTTGTCCCAACTGTTCCACAACATTGTAATCACTCTTCTAGATAATCTTTAGAATTTTCTCCATTTCTTGCTTGGAGGTATCTTCAGCAACTTCCTTTGGTACTTCTGTCTGAGCAGGATGAGTTACTGGTTCTTTCCCTCGAGCTTCGGGAATTGGTTTGATAGTTGGAATGCGAGTTGGAGTTGCAATGTCTTTTGGAGGAGAGATCTCTGGAGAAAACACTCTTTCGGTTTGAGTTACTTTGCTTGACCCGGTGATGTTGTCGATATCAGGATCAGAAGCTTCAACTGTAATGTCTTCAATGGTAAACAGGTCTTGCTTGACGCCATGATAGTAAACTTCGGCTCCATAATTCCACGGTATAGCTTTGTCAGAGGAATATGGAACTGGTCTGGGAGAAGTAATGATGAGAGGTGCCACTCTAGGCACAGGATCGGCAGAGGAGATCCTTATTGTGTTTACATCAGCATAGTCTTCTGGGAAATCGTCTCCCCATCCGGTTGCCTTGACATCTTCAATAGGAATCTTGTAGCTTTCAAGAACGGTATACTTCACCATGAAATCAAACTTTCCACTTGGCTTCCCCAAGGTATCCCAGACCTCTGGTACGGCTTCGCTCACATCTTCGATCTTCAGATTCTTAGACATGTCTTCACACAAATTCTCCACGGGTGAAGGTTTCAGAAATAACACTTCTCGGTTATCCATCATGCATTGAATACACCTTCTCAACCAGGCACATCCGTCAGGTGCATATGGGCACCAACGACAATTCTCCGGGCATCCTGGATTGACATCGGCTTGCAGCAGATTCCTCTTAACAGTCATCAGAGGAATAGTCAAGTCGTTCACATCATAAACATAAGAGTTCTTGTCAATAGCATTGGAACATTTTCCGTGGTTAGGCATTGGTGCGTTGATCACATTTGGAGTTTCAGCTGGAGGATCAAACTCAATTTCTTTGGCTTCAATCATGTCTTGAATCTTGTTCTTCTTCAGAGCCCAACAGTTTTCAGTGTCGTGCCCTGGGCTGTTGAAGTGGTATGCACACTTGGCATTAGGATTGTACTTTGGGGAGGAAGTGTTGATGTGTTGAGGAGTATCCCTCAAGGTAATCAGCTCTGCTTTCAACATGTGTTGCAATGCTTGCGACAATGGCATATTGATCTTTGTAAACTGTCTTCGTGGCGCATTCTGGTTACGCGTGTTGTCTCGTTGAGGTTGCATTAGTGTAGGATTGAAGATCACAACTGCTCCCATAGATTGAGTACGATCAGTTTTGACTCGGCTTTTCTGACCATACACAACATTGGCTTCTTTCTTACCAAAAGATCTCTTCGCAGCATTTGAGGATGACTCCACTTAAATCTTTCCACTCTTGATTCCAGCTTCAACGCGTTTTCTTGTCAATATCACCGTTGAATCACAAGAGTTTCCAATCGATGATTGAAAATGGGCATGTCGTTGTTCCCATAAACATATCAACCAACTCCCTATTGGACAAGGGTGGTTGAACCGCCTAGATCTCTCCATTTCTAGCATACTTTTGAACTTCTGTCACTCATAGTCATGCTCAGTTGCATGCGATCGTGTTAGTTCAAGATTGTAACGGTACTTCTTGTAGAAAGCATCTGCTAAGTCATTCTGTATGGATATGGGTACTTCTAGTGATAATACCACTCCAACTAAGCTCCGGATAAACTCTCTTGGAAGTAATGGATCCATAGCTTCCGTCATCACGTGAGGATGGATCTTCTGAACATAGGACTTCAAATGCAGCTTCGAACAAGAGATGCCATCATACTTGGAAAAAGTAGAAACCTTGAACTTGCAGGGAATTACCACATCAGGAACTAGACTCAGATCATTAAAATTCAGCCCGGACATCTCTGATTTTCCACAAGATTCGACGGTCTTCAAGTTATTTGTATTTGTCATCCCAAAGAATACTCGCCGCTCTCATAGTCTTTCTCTATTTTCGCACTCATGGGGCTTCCTTCGCTTTTCTTGACACTCCATCGCCCACCGCCTTGTCCGAGAGTTCTATCCGTCGACCACCCTAGGTCCACCCTTATGGCGCTTCCCATGTCGAGGACACCATGACTTTCTTCCTTCCGTGATGAGCTTTTTCGTGTCTTTGCCTTGGACCAAGTTGGTGAACATTTCCTGGAACTGAGCATTCTGAGCCTGGAGATCTTTGACAGTCTGTTCAAGAGCCATTTCTGCTAAAATAAATACCGAGAAAATAAGAAAATTGGTCTTCAATGTACCTGTTATGAAATGTCATGCCATGCTATGCAATTTTTATGCATAGCAATGCAATGTTTTCAGGGACCTTAGGAATTTAAATTTGTTAAACAAGCATGAACAAACTTTTATTAGTTTCTTCCTTTTTCTTTTTTTAAGTACAAAAGATAGTTTTTTAGAAAAATAAGAGAACAAATTCCTAATGCTCTAAGTCTCCAATGGGCGCCTCTGGTGTTGAAGTAGATGTTGATGTTTCACTCTTTGTGAAGTAGCTTGGTCAACTCTAGTACCTTCTTCTCGCTTGCATAGCACTGAGCTTCGAATGTATCCCTTTCTTATTTTAGTTGAATCTAGGATCTCTTCAAGTCTTCAAAATTAATAGGCATGTCAGGATGGAGAATGGTATAGGGTCCCACCTATAGCAATGTGTTCCATGATCACTGATAACACGGGTGTAAACGACATCATGAGGTTTTTAGCTCGAGCTCGCACCCATTTGACGTAAGGTTCCCAAGGAATGGAATTCTTGTGTCCCAAAGTCTTGGTATCAGTCATCTTTACCATGCCCCAAGCATGCACAAATCTTCGACGGTAGTTCTGGAGATCGCTGTTGTAGTCAAACACAATGTCTTGGAGAAGCATATCATGAGGACCATCTCTTCGAGCATACCCAAAATGACGTAGAGCTAGAGAAGGGTTGTAAGTGATACCTCCCTTTATGCCAAGGAGTGGTACATTGGGGAATTCTCCACAACACTCAATGAAAGTGAAGTCCTTTTAAGAGAAGAGACACCAACGGATATCCGAATGAGACAAGACATCACCTTTGAGACCACTTCAATCTTTGCTCGCTCTTCATTACGATTGAGGAAGGTGCGAAATAAACCACCTGGAAAGTAACGGTATGCAACACATGAGAGTTCCTTGTCTTTTGATAGTACGAGTGTGGAGAGAATGCAGAATGTCCCCAAGTAAGGTAGGCACATGATTGCGAGTGAGGAATATCTTGATGGCGCTCACGTCTATGAACTGATCTAGATCAGGAAATAGTACCAAAGCATGGATTAGTAAGTCCACGATGTCTTCGAATGCATGGAAACTATAACTTTGAGCAATTCTCGAGCTTTCTTTATCAGAAACTTAGCAAGTAAACCCTTAACTCCGCTTCTTGTTTCCCAATTGGCTTCAATGTCTGATCGCTTTAGATGTAATGTTGATGCGATGTCTTCATACTTAGGAGCCTTTTTTGAACCGGTGAATGGTATCTGATCAAGGATAGGTCCCCAAGTAGCTTAGAGAACTCTTCCAAGGTAGGAACCAACTGATAATCTGGGAATGTAAAGCAATGGTGTTTCGGATCGAAGAACTGGAATAAGACGTGCGTCATATCTTCTTCAAAACCGAAGATAACCAAGTCAAGCAGATAACCATGTCTTTTGACAAATGGAGCATGATCGGGAATTTCTGAAACCAATTCTTTGAGTTGAGAAGGTATACCCATGAAGTTGATTCGGATAGTCTTTCTGGAAGCCATAATCCCTACAAAATAGAGCAAAGATAAATCCCTAGGTCCTTGAAATAATTAGAAATGATATGCAATGTCATGATGTCATGTTTAATAAGCACAAGCAAATCACACAATAGCCCTAGGTTTAAGGCTTGCATGAGGTATAGGTGTCTACCCTACCAAAGTTTGAGTGGGTTCATCCTGTCCTATAATAGTAACCAGGTTCTAGGAATCTCATATCATTGATCTTTCTCGTAGGCTTTATTTTAATACGACTACCAAGTGGTCGACCGAAACATCCCGAAAGTCGAATCTTAATGAGCTTAGCATCGAGTATCAACCAACCTTAGTCTACACCAAAGCCGGCCATCTCACTACCTTCTCATGGCCAAGATGGGTCAATTAGGGTTCTAGAAGTTTAGTTAGTGCTGATGACACCACGCAGATGCCAAATACTTTCCTCAACTTGAGCATGAGGAGCATCAGGACATCCAAAGTGTCGCACTAACGTAGCCATCATGTTGACCGTTTCGGTATACGCCTAACGGTCGCGAAGATTTATTGATACTTACCTAAGGAAACCTGGATCCGGGTGTAGGATCCCCCACAAGTATAATACCCAAGCAACCCTTAAGATAAAGCATACAAGTCAAACAGAAAGCAGTAAAGATGATCTAAAATCCCTAAGGTATTCTCTCTTTAGGGTGCCCCCAGAGTCGCCAGTCTACACGGTGGAGAACCGACTTTGGATTGTTTTATGCTTGATCGCAAATTTTGCGGATAGCAAGAGTCGCCACCGACATTTCTTTTATCCAATTAAGGGAAGGTGAAAAGAACAGGAAAAGTACTTCGCTAGATTTTGAGTAAGGGAGAAGGTTATGAAAAGGGAAGGTATTAGCACCCTTTCCATCTGTAGTTATCTACGGGCTCTTAGTTGCTTTCGATCATCTTAAAAAAATTGCTTTTTGTGTGTGTTTTGAAAATGTTTTGAAAAAGGCATTTCACTTTGACTTCGTAATGATTCACGTTGGAATGTATACGAAGTGTTTGGAAATGTTTCGTTTTGAAAAGTGTTTCAACTTTGTATAAGTGTGAGGTGTAAAAAGATGTTTTGATGGAGCAGGCAACTAAAAGTCTTATTACCTACTCGTAACGGTCAAGCTTCCGTGTTATTTTCCTTTAGAATAGCGCTATCCATACCATTAGTTGGTAGGTAACCCTATTCGTTGGATGTAGAAGGGACATTCGAAGGGACATCAGATGGTCATAGAAGGCAACTTGTAGGAGTATCCTAGCACATTCGATGGGACGATCATCACTTTTCGTAGGCAACAATCGAGGGACTAGATCATGTATTCGTAGGCCACGTCGAGGGACTATGATCTTTGTTTTGAAGGGACTATGATGATATGTTTAGTAGGCAATGGTGCTAGGATACCTCTACGTT
This sequence comes from Vicia sativa, assembly GCA_021764765.1. Taxonomy (NCBI): domain Eukaryota; kingdom Viridiplantae; phylum Streptophyta; class Magnoliopsida; order Fabales; family Fabaceae; genus Vicia; species Vicia sativa. The sequence continues at coordinate 28,880,849 of CM038792.1, read as the reverse complement.
CGAGGGACTTGACCATTTATTCGAAAGGGAACGAGAGATAATAGCCTAGGGGATGCATGTGTGAAGAGTGTGTGTTGAATTCAGATATATTATCTTGAAATTAGAAGTGATCTATGTTCGTTTTTATCTTATCATACACGCCTAGTTACTAGCAGTTTATATGGGTGCGGAAAGTAAATTGCAGAAAGTAAAGTGCGGATAGTAAATTCTACGCTATTACATGGCCTTGGGGCAGTTACATAATATATGAGTGTGGAAAGTAAAACCCTAATTAAGCTATTACATCCCATGAGCAGTTACATAATATTGGAAAAAATGCGAGAAATTAAAGTCCTAACTATTACAACTCGTGAAGCTACATAATAATAATCGAAAAAGAAAAGAATTTCGTGATAAGAGGAAATGTGTTAGTAAAAAAGATTTTTGAGTTAGGAAAGAGTTTTAAGGGTTAGTAAACCTAATTAGATGAGAAAATAATTTTTGGGAATTTTCTAGGTTGATTTTAATAAGGAAAAGCAATTAAAAGTCAATTTTATGGTTAATTAACAATTAATTAAAAGATGCATGCAAAAATATTATTTTTTTATGTAAAAAATTAAATAGGTATTTTTCTGACCTAAATGCAAAAAGAACATTTTTTGGTGATTTTTGATGTGTTAGAAAATTATTTGAAAAGAAATTAAATTAATTGAAGAAAAATGGGAAAATTAAAAAAAAAAAAAAAAAAAGAGAGGGTCAGAATGCTTCTAGATGAAGTTCTCACAGAAGCTGGAACTTCTAGGAGACCTCTTGCTGACCATACCCAGAAGTGAGCACTTCTGGGGGCTCTTGCGCTGGAGGTGCCCAGAAACTGGAGCTTCTGGGGTTTTTGGCCTGGAGACGCCTATAAGTAAGCACTCAGGAGATGCGCCGTGTCGGAGCTTCGGGCGAACGTGTCGCAGGAAGGCCGTGTCGAGCTCGGGCATGTCTTTGGAAACCCGAAATTTCGTGAAAATGTTAAGTAAAAAGGGCAGGGTTCGAACCCATGTCCTTTTAACCAAATACGCGCTGCCTTGCCATCTGAGTTGAGTGGACCATCTGTTAGCAACATGACACAAAAAAATACAAAGGGAATGGATTTCTTGGAAACATTGAATCAGAAAACGCGCGCATGAGTCATCTTCCTCATTCAAATTTTTGAATCTTTAGCTACGGTTTATACTCGTAGCTATAACACCTGTAAAAATCAAAATCCAATAATATGCAATATAAATTTGTTATGGGTGAAATTCCTGGCAGCAGATACGTGATGTCACAGAGAATGTTATGACACAGTATCTGACACTCTGGTAACAATTCACACAGTTAATTTAAACAACAAGAAAGAACACAATCAATTGTTTACCCAGCGTGTGTAACTACACCTACATCCGGGGCTACCAAGCCGGAGGAAATTCACTATTAGTAGAATTAATTCAGGAATAAACCAACCAGTTTATCTCCTTCACTTAAAACCTACCCAATGCAACTTCAATCTAAGTCCTACTTAGACCTGAGTTCCTACTCACTCCCCCTCAATCACAGCAGTGATACCAACCTATTGATTAATTGAATTGTGAAGACACTCTTCAATAAACAAACTTGATTTTGCTTCAAAGCTTTAATCAAGAGACACAACACTCGTGCTTCAAAGCTTTGAGTGATAAACAACCCTTACAACCAAATCCTAGTCCGAGGCACTTATCAATTGATAATTGCTTGGCTCACAAGAGTAACTAGAATTACACAAATTACAACCTGCTAAATCTTCAATACAGTCCAAGAGGCACAGCAGCAGAGTAAGGGTTCTATTCCTATTATTGAAGAAGACCTGAAACTTCAGTTTTGGGCTTCCATAATAATAGCTAGGGTTCACTTAATTTAACCTAAAGACTTGGTCTTATTAACAACCAATTTAGGTTTAACTAAGATTAACCATACAGCCACGTGAGCATGTGATTCAAATACATAAAACATAATAAAAATAGCTCAACAACCTTCCTGAAAACTCTCAGGAAAAAGATTCTGGAGAACAACAAATGTCACACAGAATGTCATAACATCGGTTATGACATCAGTTAATTTTCAGAATTCCAAAGACAAGATTTTGCTTCCACCGATACTTGAATCATCCTTCTCATGCAGAATTTATCTTCAACTCTGAATGTCATGACATCAGTCAACACATTGTCAATTCCTAGTTTTACCAAAAATTAATGCCAACATAAAAACACTTACAATGGGGACATGGATCAACTCGGTTTGATCCCCTGAACATGATGGAGTCATTGGTTTCGTCCAATTTTTCCTATTTCAGAAAACCCCAATTGGAGCTTATGAACCCTAGCCATGGTGGATTCCTGTTCCTGTACTCAAAACTCAATTAACCTATGCAGAAAGCTTCGAAGCTCCATTCTAAACACAAACAAACAATCAAAACATGTTAAATATGCATGAAAATCAAAAATCGATTTTGAGTTAGAATGTGCAAACCGAAATCGTGATTTCTTGATTCTGGACGTTTGGCTGGCTTGTGAGTATCTGGATCGATCTGAGGACCTCCAGAATGTGTTGGACTGCTTAGAATGCTCTGAATTGGTCTGGAACTAGGGCTGCCAATAGCTTGCAATGCACAATTTTTTGAAGCTTGGAATAGGGTTCTTGAGGCCAAAAATTCGTCCCTTGTGCTTGTGGATGCATCGTATTTATAATAGAGTGAATTAGGTCAAGAATTGTGAGAAAAAATCAAGCCAATCAATGAGAAATTATTTGATTTGGAATCAAACCAAATATTTCCTTTTTAAGCCAATTTCAATCAAATCTCATTACCAATCATGATTATTTCGAAATAATTAGATTAAGTGACTTGCTTGGATCTCAAGGATGAGAGAAAATCCATCTTGCAATTAATTTTTGATTTTCTATCTTTTATTTTAATTAAATTGGTTTTAAATGATTAAAAATCCAAAATAAATAAAAAATAAAAGATAAATTCGTGGCCTTGGGCTTGGAGGTTCCAATTCAGATGAGGAACATGTTTGAATCAAGAAAAGCTAGGCCCATTTGCAAAAAATTTGGTTTTGTCAAGTATTTCTCATTGTGCACCTCCTCAAAAATGGTCAACTTGGACAAGGTGTATCTTGCTCAATTTTTAACATTTTTGGGTGTTCTTAGACTTTTTAGAAAGCTGAAGATGTCTTCTAAACAGAATTTCTGGTTTCATCTTCATTGGAGTTTCTATTCTCCTGAACACTTCTTTACAAAAAGTTGACTTTTGTTGACTTTTAAAAGGACCTGTAATGTTTTGATCCATAACTTCCAAATGAAGCATTTTCTGCCCAAGCTTGTGATACATGAAGTTGTAGAGAATTGAATTCTCTTGAATAATATTATGATCAAGTTTGGATCATAAAATTATAGGCCCATTTGGAAAAAATTAGATTTTGTCAAATATTTTCCTTTGTGCAATTCTTCAAAAATGTCCAAGTTGTGCAAGGTGTATCTTGCTCAATTTTTAACATTTTTTAAAGTTCTTGGACTTTTTGGAAAGCTCTAGATGTCCTATAAAAAACCTCTTTGTTTTCATCTCAAATGGAGTTTCCATGCTCAATAACACTTCTTTACAAAAAATTGACTTTTTGTTAACTTTGGAAAGGACCTATAATGTTTTGATCCATATCTTCAAAATGAAGAAATTTCTGACCATACTTGTGAGACATGAAGTTGTAGAGAATTGAATTTCCTTCAAAATGAGAGGTGGTGGAAAAATTTCTGATAAAGTATGTGAAAGTTATGCCTGGTCAAAGTTCTGTTGACTTTTGTCTAAGAAAGCCCAATTTAGAAACTTTGACTTTTGATCAATTCTTGACTTTTCTTGATGAATCATGATCAACCCTTGATCAAATGATGAATATCACTTCAAATTATTGATGTTGACCAAAAATTATGAAGTTTGATTGTATGTTGACCACAGTTGACTTTTTGTCCAATACAACTGATTTTTAACCATCTGAGCAATTGTTTGAGAAAACTTGACTTGTAAGGCTTGAAACTTGACATAGAGATTCTTTGAAGCATATGATGAGGAATGATGACCACTGGAAATGTTGGAGGTCCATCTTGACTTGAAAATGGCAAAACCCTAATTTGGGTTGATTGGTTAGGAGAGGGTTTGTCTGGTCAACCCTTGTGAAATCCTTGAGTATGGACATGTGAAATGTCTTGAGAAGTAGGAGGGTAAATTTTGGGGTATAACATCATCCGAGGTGCATCACACTCATGAGAGGATGTTCGTACAATGTTGGTGCACCACCAATCATAGATAAGTTTATTCTTGCTTTCTTTTTTCAAGTTTTAGAAAGTAAAGCTTCAAAATACAAATGCTTTCTCAGACTGCTTATGTCACTTTGAATAGTATTTGCTCGATCGAATGTCCTTTGCCAATACTAAGCATGCTCTTATATGATAGGATGATCTGATTAAATATAGTATATACATTACTTATGAAATTAAGAATATGGTACACCTTCACAGGCACGGTGCCTTGGACGGTGATGGTTAACATAGACAGTGAAGGAATTTGACTGGATGTCGTCAACAACATCTCCAACTTGATATCCCTCAAGCCGCAATGGTGTTGTCGGTTGTAATAGATAAGCACCGCGAACTATTTGGCACTGATTCAGACATGGCAACACGGAACCAAAATACAACAGTCAAAAATACGTGGATCTTGATGACGACATCGTTGGAACGGTTAGTCGTAATTCATTTTCACAGGAAAAACACCTCACATCGATGACTGCTTTGGAGCCTACAAATATCGTATTTACACCGTCGACATACGCTTAAAGATAAGTGGTTCTTTCATATTTCTCTATCCAATTGTAATTGACCGGCACAATCCGTTAATCGGAGTATACATGTTTTTCCTATTATATTGCTATTACCAGCATGGATGTTGCGAAGTCATGGTTAATTTTTATTAGTTACTAGCATGTCTTGCAAAATGATCCATAAATGATCCTATTCAGGTTCAACATATTTGGTTATACTCCTTCCAACCTTCATGTTTCTCTGTTATTTTGAAATCAGCGGCTTAAACGTGCAACACTGTATCTACATGTAGATATCTATTTGAGCATAGGATCCCATTACTATTACGATAATTTTTGGAGGTGATTTAGAAATTGCTGCATGTAATATTTTATTAGTAATAGTAAAATAATGTATAGCTGTTGAGTCATGATACAGTGTTGCTTGTATATCTTCAGTATTTATCCTTTACTCACAGTGGCGGAACCAGACTATAAAAGTTGGGGTGACCATAAGATTAAATATAATTTATAAATAAAAGTTTAATACTATAATGTATATAAAACATCCAAATTATAATAAATTCTAATCTTATATAACTCTAAATCAATTCTAATCTTATATAACCCTAACCCATCAAAATCCTAAATCAATTCTAACTCAAAATCATAACCCTAACCCATCAAAATCCCAAATTAAAATCATAACACAATCCAATCTTATATAACTTAGTAAGTTAGTAATAAAATAAATCAAACCAATATGATTTCATCATACTCACAACCCAAACCTAAAGGATAAATTTATTTTTTTCAAAAATATAACAACAAACAAATAAAATCTTACCCAATCAAGAAGTAGCAAGTTGCTAGATTTAAGATGAAGAACTTGAATTAGTGAAGTAAATTGCGGTTGCCGGTTGGTAAAATAGAAGAAGGCAGTGAAAGATGGAAAGGGGTTGTTGGAGAAGAAGGGTTTTAGAACCGTAAAAAGTTTAGAGAAAAAGAGTATTTTGATTGTTGAAAAATTAAGGTTCGTTTGGTAAGTATAGAATTAAAATAATTAATGGCAAAACTGTAAATTTTTAATTTAAATAGGGATGCTTTTGATATTTTAATATTATAAGAAGAAAAAAAAAAGCTAGGGGTGGCCATGCCCCCCCCTGTCCTAACTATCATCCGCCACTGAACAAATCAATCGCTTGTTCGCTAAATCTGTTATTCAACTCTTGCAATTGTTTGTCAATGGTAGCGAAAAATATTTCAACTCTAAAAAAATGCTCAATGGTTACCTGGTTTTCTTCAAGACGAGAACGACCAAATCTTGTTGTTGAATGAACATCATTAAGATCAGGAATCTCGACATTATGTTTTTCACAAAAAGACTTCACATTAGCAAACAATTCACCCCAACCAATTTCTCTTAATTCTTGAATAAGAGTTTTTGTTGAACAAACCAAATTCATAGCATTAACTACATCCTGAGATTGTTGTTGTAAAGCTTGACAAAGCATATTTGTCATCCCCATAATTTCTCTCATCAAATGCAATATGAATATGAAATCAAATGACTTCAAATAATTGAAAGCACTATGAGCATCTCCACGTGAAGCATAATTTAATCCTTCCTTAGCAAATTTTTTGGAAACAGAACAAGTTGCTTCATACATATTTATCAAGCTACAGATAGAAGAGAAATGTGATCCCCAACGAGTATCCCCTGCTCGCTTCAAAGTGCCAATTTGATTTTCACCTTTACCAGTTACAATCTCACCAATCTCTAATAAATGTTCAATTTCATCTAATTGGGAAGCTTGTAACTCATCATGGCGCTTTGTAGAAGAACAAGCAACATTAACAATTAAAGTTAGCTTCTCAAAGAATTGATGAATAGGTGTAACTTCTCTTGATGCAGTAACCAAAGCAAGTTGCAATCGATGAGCAAAACAATGAACATAATATGCATAAGGACAATCCTTCATAAAGAGTGCTTGTAAACCATTCCATTCTCCTCTCATATTACTAGCACCATCATACCCTTGACCACGAATGTTAGAGACATCAAGGTTATGCAAAGAAAGTATATCACAAACTTTTTGCTTAAGAGTTAAAGATGTAGTGTCACTAACACGTACAAGGCCAAAAAATCTCTCTTGTATAAAACCATATTTATCAACAAATCTCAAAACAAGAGACATTTGCTCTTTTTTGGATTCATCACGCGCTTCATCTACAATTATACAAAATTTGGAATCACCAATTTCTTCACGGATATACTTTTTCACCCTACTTGAAAGAATGTGCAAGATCTCTTTTTGAATTAGATGTGAAGTATACTTGCTATTAGATGGAGCATTTTCCAACACAACTTTTTCAACTTCATCATTGCAACATGCTAAGAGTTTTATCAATTCAAGAAAATTACCTTGGTTTGATGATGTTGTACTTTCATCATGACCTCTAAAAGCACACGCTTAAAAGTTAACCAACGAACAGGTCAATTGAAGTCTTGAGACGTAGTCGATTCTTCATAATTTCAATTGAACTTTGAGCTTGAAAAATATTCCTAATGTGACCATCTTGATTCAACAAGTCTTGACAAGCTTTTATAGCATTGTTATGTGGAGAACACGGATCTTTCCCTATGTGTTTAAGAAATGCACAATTCTTTCCATTTCTAACTTTCTTCCAACCTCTAAAACCTCAGAGAAATGAAAACATCGAACCAGGACACCCACTTGGTCTTTTGCTAAAAGATAACAAGGTAAGCAATAAGCAGCATCTTTGAAGGTGAATATTCTAACCATGAAGGAAAAAGGCTAAACCAAGCGTGTTGAAAGCGCCTTTGATGGTCTTCATTACCAGACAATGGATATTGCTCTAAATTCATTTGGTATGGACCCCATTTTAAATAAGCTCTTCGTATTTCATCCATTTGATTTACATTATATTCCCACATTGAAGGACGTTTTCCAGGATCACGTTCTAAAGAATTCTCAATGTCATCCGAACAAACTCTATTAACGTTTTCTTCAATTCTTGGATTCTCAAGAACTCTTTGAGGTTCGGGCATAGGCGTTAAACTCACTTCATCTCTTTCTTTCCTCTTGAAAAAAGAATTAATTTTTCTACTCTTCATTATCACCTTTGTGCTGCATAATTAATTAAATAAATTAACACAACACAACAAAATCCAAAATCAATCTTAGTGAGAACCTTAGTGAGAATCAACACCAAATCAAAATCATAATACAACAAAAACTTAGTGAGAAAAGTAGTGAAAATCAATCCTATTTCTCAAATCAATTCTAACACATCAAAATCTCAAATCAATTCTAACTCAAAATCATAACCCTAACCCATCAAAATCCGGAATCAATTCTAACTCAAAATCATAACCCTAACCCATCAAAATCCTAAATCAATTCTAACTCAAAATCATAACCCTAACCCATCAAAATTCCAAATTAAAATCATAACACAATCCAATCTTATATAACTTAGTAAGTTAGTAATAAAATAAATCAAACCAATATGATTTCATCATAATCACAACCCAAACCTAAAGGATAAATTTATTTTTTTCAAAAATATAACAACAAACAAATAAAATCTTACCCAATCAAGAAGTAGCAAGTTGTTAGATTTAAGATGGAGAACTTGAATTAGTGAAGTAAATTGCGGTTGCCGGTTGGTAAAATAGAAGAAGGCAGTGAAAGATGGAAAGGGGTTGTTGGAGAAGAAGGGTTTTAGAACCGTAAAAAGTTTAGAGAAAAAGAGTATTTTGATTGTTGAAAAATTAAGGTTTGTTTGGTAAGTATAGAATTAAAATAATTAATGGCAAAACTGTAAATTTTTAATTTAAATAGGGATACTTTTGATATTTTAATATTATAAGAAGAAAAAAAAAGCTAGGGGTGGCCATGGCCCCCCCTGTCCTAACTATCATCCGCCACTGTTTACTCATAATAAGTCTGTTTGTTTCTATGGCATGTGAGCGTATTTGAAAGGAGAATAAAAGAAGGGACACTGTCATATGATGCAGAGATGACATCGATAAAACATGAGGGGCGGATTTGTTGTGAGGTTTCTTAGAAATTACACCAAAACTCAACGACTATGACGAGCTCGACAACATAATGTGTAAATTGTTAAGTTATGCACCGTCAAGAGATGCACTGTCATGACGAGAGCTACCGGTCTCAGACAAAGTGTTGAACACTTAGCATGTGAATGTAATGTGACTGTCGTGAAGAGATTATAATAGATGGGTCGGGCATCAATAATAGGTTGATGCCAAATCTAAAGCATAATGGAAGCTTGTCGCGGACAACAAAATAGTCTTTAAGATCTTAAAGCAGGCGATAAAGCAACAAGAAGCAGAGTCTTCCATAGGCGAAAAGGCTTTGACTCAAAACGTTTCATCTTATTTCAAATAAAGCCTCACGTTTGGGGGATCATATGGGCAACCCGATTAAAAGTCAAGTACAAACATGGATTATAGAAACGGAGGTAACACAGACCGAAAATCATAGAAAGTCGACACCAAGTCATATTAAATACATGTTTATACTTCAAAATGGTTTAAAATATTGTTGTATAAGTTGAGCTAAATGTGTCTGCCGGTTGTAAATAATATCGTTTACATTCAGAAATAAAGGTGTCGTCCTTTTCCCCTGCGTGGGAAAAGAGGCATCCTATAAAAATTTTAGTCTGTGTAAAGATCAAATAGTGTGTAACTCATGAGTACACTGCACCTCGGCTGGACCTTTTAAGGTACTAGTTCCAAGTGTATGTTCCCCGGCTTCATGCCACTCCTCTATGGCACGATCTCTGCATCTTCAGGTGTACCCTCATGACTGCATTGCACCTCGGTTGGACCTATTAAGGTACTTGTTCCAGGTGTATCCTCCTCGGCTTCATACCACGCCTATATGGCACGAGCTCTGCATCTTCGGGTGTACCCTCATGAAAGCACTGCACCTCGGCTGGACCTATTGAGGTACTAGTTCCAGGTGTATCCTTCCCAGCTTCATGCCACGCCTCTATGGCACGAGCTCTACATCTTCGGGTGTACCCTCATGAGTGCACTGCACCTCGGCTGGACCTATTAAGATACTATTTCCAGGTGTATCCTCCACGACTTCATGACACAACTCTATGCCACGGGATATGCACTCCGATGCACCCTAACTCGGCTCAATGTCTTGGTTTATTTCAAATTGACCTATAAAGTATAGCCCGATATTTTGCCACGGCTCTATGCCATGAGCTTTGCACTTCGGTGCACCCCTAACTCGGCTCAATTCGTTGGTTTATTTCAATGGACCTATAAGGTATAGCTCGGCGTTTCGCCACAGCTCTATGCCACTGGCTCAACACTTTGATGCATCTCTAATTCGGCTAAACGCCTTGGTTCATTTTTATGGACCTACAAGGTAAGCCCAGAGTCTCAACTCGGCTCAATACCTTGATTCATCTCCATGAACCTATTCAGGTATAGCTCGGCATTTCGCCACAATTCGGCTCAATGCCTGAGTTCATTTCCATGAACCTACTCAAGTATAACCCGACGTTTCACCACAACTTGGCAAAAATTCCTTGGTTCATTTCCATGAACCTGCTCAGGTATATCCCGACGTTTTGCCACAACTCGGCTCAACGCCATCGACTTTACACCTCGCGCACAACAACGCTTCAAAGCATAAAACACTGAAGCCTCATTCGACTTATGGTCGTTTTCAATGGCTCGGGGGATAAATTTCAGGTCAGGGAGGTTGATGAAACTAGCTAAATACATTTTAAATTGCATACAAGGATTTGTGTCCCTCATATATGTAGTCTTCATGGTCCAATAGAACCACTCGGCTGGGGGGTACTACATATCCACAAAATCCTTCCATGCATAAAAATTATTGTGAAATCAACAATTAAACTGCTTTGATCGGAAAATAAAATTGCTTTGATAAGGAGTAAACAAAGCAAAATATTCGAAGAAAATCATTTGATTATCTAGGACAATGCAAAAAAACGGAATGAAAGTGTTACACGATCTGAAATTGAAATTAAAAAGTACGATTCGAAGTTGATTAAAAAGCCCAGAGGGCAATTGTCAGCGAAGTTATACAAAATACATCCACAAAAGGGTGACTAAACGAAACAAAATACCCAAGAAAAAGATTGGTTTATCTCGATCGATACTCAGTTCACCGAATGTCCCGGGGCTCGTCAAATTAGTCGTCGACCTGCACGGCTATTTAAAAATTATTGTGAAACTTCTGTGGTTCAAACCTCCCAGACGAAGAGCCATAATCGAATTCCGCCAAAACCTATCTAAATATATTCTCAAAGGCTTTGCACCATGATTCAAATTCCAAAAAAAGTTGCCTAAAGGCACATAACATGAAGAACGCATGGGGGCTTTTACAATGCACGGTACTGCATGATCGGTCGTGTACAACCCGTATAAGAAAATGATTTTCATCAAAGAGAGTTGAGTACTTGACCGGAGTGGAAACACGACCTAACTGGTCAACCACCATCTCCGAATGAAATGAACCATTAAAATAGACGAGTACCATAAAATCCTCAGCTATGATTTACACACTTTGAGTTCTCTCAAGTTTAATAAAACACGTGGTTACTTAAACTCATGTGAATTAATGTCGGCTTAAAAAACAAAAAATAGTAAACCGCTACATACAAACGAAATTTGCATCGGGGCATAGTTTGGTATTGGAAGTCCATCCCGGGGCAAAGATTCATGCTTATATTAAATCGACCATAAGGCTTCAAGGTCTAGAAGCCATATGCTCGGGGATCTTATATTCGTGCATAAAATTTACCGCCTGGGCTAGGAGATATAAAATGAGATACATGTAGCCGGACCCGTAGAGCAGGGGTATCCTCGCAAGGCATATACCCCAGATCATCAGGCCTAGCTGTGCCAAGTCGGGTTGTGACTGCCGAGTTGTACTAGGCCGGGTTGATCGTGTTTACATAAACCATTAAAGAACGGTTACAAACGTTATGGTACTTATGTGACGGTTACATACGTTATGAGTTATTAAATGGTGGTTACAAGCTTATATATATATATATATATGGACGGTTACATCATCATGGACATTAATTATGGTTACGCTATATATAGAGGCCTGAGGGCCAGAGAGAAGGGGACAGACCTGAGAACCTCATTCTCTATCTCTCTCATAACCTCTTATCTAAGGGCTCCCGATGGAGGGACAAGCTAGACACATAGCTTGGAGGCCAAGTATCCCCACTTGAGCCTCTGAATCCCTTATAATCCTAAATATGGTTTTTCCCACAGAACAATGACCTTGTTGATTCCAAACTATAATGCTTACCATGATTCACATCTTCTTGGTGTTTAAAGTTGATTTTTGTCATGATAAACTAATAACATGAATGCTTACTTTGACATGCAGGCCCGACGCTACTAGATTTGAATCCAAAATCTTCTAAATAAAGAATAATTTATTTACCAACTGATATCTTTTATTTCCTACAATACACCGATATCTTTTATTCTACTTTACCTCATCGTCGTCGCTTATCACTTTGATTGTTAAGATCATGATTGTTATGATGATAAGTCACATAACAATCACGATGATAAGCTAATATAAAAGGTATCGATGTATTGTAGGGAATTGACCATTGAACCATATTATGGGTTAAGGAGCATAAAATGTGCTGAATGAGACGCATGCAATTCAGAATACAGTGGTGACTTTAAGTTGATTTTCAAGTATAGTTTAATTTTCAAATTATATAGTTCTTTCTCAATTTATTGGTTGTATTTCTTTGATGATGTGTATGGTAAAACAATAAATATACATTGTATATAATAAATTATGGGTACCTTCCACAACAGTGTTTTATTTTCACTGTGATTTAATTTTATTTATTTGATGTTGTTGGGTTTCGAATCCAGTACCGTATATATCACAGCGGTGGATAAGCATAACTGTTGTGATATCACATGTATTTTCCAGTATACTACAATGGTTCCAGGACCGTGATTGTTAGCAAAAAATTTACAATAATACTCTACACAAAAACGTCTGGACATGCATGATTATATGCATGTTCCAACCATTGTTAAGTGAGTTTTTCGTACTAGTGAACACACCTCTAAATATATGAATTATCGCTACTACATGCATGAAATTAGAGGAGATGAATACATTGTATACGTAATTTCATTTGTTGATTAATTATTATGTTGTGGATTTGTATGATTGATTTAACTATGATAATATATTATCCTCGTTGTTTATACACCCTTAATATATGAAATGTATTTATCACCTCTTTTCTGGTTGTTTTCGTGTTGTTCTTTATGCCTATTATGCAGATTCTCGGGTAAAGACTAGTGAGCGGTAACTATTTTGGAGGATGGCATAGTTGACTTCTTCGTTGCGTTTATTTTCTATTTTTTCGTAGCTTATCAGATCTTTAGTTTTTTGTGGTCTCTTGGATAATGTAACACTCGATTGGGAAATGCTTTATTTGTTTTGAGTTGTTTAATAAAATATTTTATATTATAAAGTGGAGTTGATTTTCCGTGTAAATAATATTTTGAGAATGAGAAATGTTGAGTTGAGATGTAGCACCCCCAATATCATTATATTTCTATATGTTTTAATTGAATCGTATGATCAAGGCTTAGGGTGTTACATTTTTCTAGAGGGGAAACTGTCCAAAAGAAGCAACTAGGAGAAGATCATCACTTTAGAGGGAAAGTGATGGAAAGTCCCTAGCTAAAGGAGGGTCCGATGTTTGAAGAATATCACCAAGGACTTGATAGGCTGATGCCACCGAAAAAAGACCCTTCACTAGAATGCCTTTAAACTCACATATCACTCTCCTCACTAAGTTGAATCTCATGGAGGCCAAGAAAAAAATGAAACCATAGGTTCTTCCTAGATAAAGAATGGTCTTCTCCACCTAAGATCCCACAAAATTCTCCTCTCTTCCCACGCCCTTCCTCACTATTAGTCTCATTTATAGCTTGAGAACTAAATAAGAGACATGAGAATCCGACTTTAAGGGGAGTATGCCAAAAGAAGTATGGAGACCTACTTTCACCTCTTTAACAAAACCTAACTAAAACCAATTAGGAGAAATCAATTAAGGGAATCATCCTTTTTAGATCCAAGATGGGACACCGCTACCACCAGTTGAACAAGACCGAAGACCTAATGACCTTCCCCTAGATATGGATGATACAAAAGATACATTATACAAAGAATATTGAACCACAAACTGGAGGAATCCATAAGAAGTCTCCCTCTCCATTTGGCTAAGAGGACATGATTTCTTAATCGAATATCTCTAACCCCTAAGCAAATATTCTTCTTAGGCATACAAACATCAACCTGTAATATATTATTATTATTATTATTATTATTATTATTATTATTATTATTATTATAAATTAATATTTATTTATTAAGATAAAAAAATAATATGCCTATTTAAATTTTAGTTGTTTTTTTTTAAATATACAGATATGAAAAGAGTGAACATATATATTTTTTCAAATACTAGTTCTTGTTGATTAATCAAGTGGTAATTTTTTTTCAAGTGAATAAGAAAAATTTTAGAGTAAAATTTACATTATTATATTAGGATATATCTACAATTACAAATAAATTTACCTAATTTTTTTGATTGTTCTAATTTATATATTGTTGTCCTCTTGTCTTCTATTTCTGTATTGAATTAATTTTTTAATTGAATTGAAATTAAATTATTCTATAATGTATTTAATAAATATTAATATACATAATTTATTATTTTATTAATAATTAAGATAAAAATCAAACATAATTTAAAATCTAACCGTTATTGATTTATATATTTCAATTCATCTCTTATATATATATATATATATATATATATATATATATATATATATATATATAAATCTCCTTTTCTTTTAGGGAATGTTTAGATCGGTGGTATGTGATGGAATGGAATGAAATAGAGTGTAACTAATGAGGTTCTATTGTTTGATTTGCAAATAATGGATGAAATAAAATGGAACATGATGGAATGCATTCCATCTCATTCCATCAAATTCTCTATTTTTTGTTCCATCCAACTTGGGGTGTATGTGATGAAATGAGAGATTTTAAATAAATTAATTAAACAATAGAGTGAAGTCTATATCTCACTCCGCCTCGCTCCACTTTGCTCCTTCATGTTCCGTTCCACTCCGCTACGTCATATTCCATCAATCCAAACATAGTCTAAATACACCATTAATATTCCTTTTTTATTTTTCACTTTTTTCTTAACATTGCAAAAAAAAAAACATAAATGGATTTTTTTTTGACCGAATGAATAATTATACTAGTAAAAAAGGAAAACAAAATCTGTGTGAATAATGCAATACTTAAATTTCATGTGAGCTTCCTATAATGGATTAAAACCAAACACTATTTTCTTATTTTAACTAACTCCACTTATAGGTATCATTGCCTTTGAATGTGGAAGAAAGTGGTATAACCTATGATGATATTCATGATTCATGAACCCAGTTTTTTCACATAAAAGGTATGAGAATCCAATCTCTTTTTCCAAAAATATAAACTTCGATCCAATGTAAAAAAATCACAACCACAATCAATAAAAAAGCAAATCACACCAACCACAAAAATTAACTTTCCAAAAGCTCTACTACTATTTTGAATTTCAAATGTGGAATTGGTCATAAAACCAACTCATAAATATAACAACATGTTGAAACCTAAACTCAACATCTTGTCTCACTGACCTTCTGCTTCTATGATAATACAATTCAAAATTATGCTTTTTTTTCTCTTATTGTTTTCAAATCTTCAAAAATTTTAATGTGACCATTTCCTATTTCTTGTTGGGTTGTTGGGAAAATTTAATGTGACTATATTTATGTCTCTGATATCTCTGTCTCTTTATTGGTCCCTCTTCTCTCTCATACATTAATTTTTAAGAATCTCACAGGACTTCATAGTTACTCCAACAAAAAACATGCCACCTTCTTTCTTTACCTTATTTTGGTTTTCATAGGGTCATGCTAACCCATCTTTGCTTGTTCTTTTTTTGTGTGTATAAATATTGAAGTTTGCCATATCATAGTAACTAGTATAAGCTTTTCTTGTCACTTAGACGTATATTAATATTTCATTCATCAATATATATTTGTTTTGATAGTGCAGGAATCAGGTTCGAATCCGATATGAATTTTTGTTGTTTGATTTTAGTTATCTTCCTGATGAACTCGAATTTGTTAGAGTGTTGATAGTGTAAGAATTTGATGGTTTAAGAGCCTGAGATATTGGTGCGTTCAATCGGAAGGAAGTGTTTTATGATTATAAAACTTTTTATTTGATTGAGCCGTGCAATATCACACGTAACTATCTGTCTCATTTTTAGCCATTTGCAACAAATCAAAGGAATAAAGGTTGTAATTTCTTTTCTTTTCTTTTTCTTTTCATTTTTTATATGCTTGTTAATGTTTTTTTAGTTCATGAATACCTTTAATTGAGGTTTTTGTTTTTGCAGATGAATATGAATCTTCATGTGAGCATTGGATTGATGATGAATTTCTTGGTAAGGTAGGTATGAAATTTGTTTTAACTTTTTTCTTTTCTTTTTAGGGTAGGGACTTAATTAAAGGGATACCACAAATCAATCTTTATGTTTAGTTTGATTCTATTTAAAGGCTAGTCTCTTTTTTGATATGGTTGGATTCTAGTTATACTTGGTAACAATATCTGAATCTTGCTTTTGTGAACAGAGAACTTCTCAATGTACCAAAAAAGAACATAGAACTTTCAAGATATATGCATGCTTTCTTATTTTTGGTAAATGTTTTCATCACAAAGTTGCTTTATTAAAAGAGAAATGATGTTTCAACATCAAAAAATTAATGTCAAATACTATATGTATTTTGAAAATGTATGAAAAATATAGAAAATAAAAAGTATGAAAAAGTAGACACATTATTGTTTTTCCTATTGAAAATGACAAATCTGAAGGGGGTGGAATTTATAACAGCGAAATGTAGCTCTCTTGTTTTCTCATGTCCATGTTGTGTTTTTATTTTATTTTCAATATTTTAAGACACTTCAATAGCTAAGTCTATTTATCTAACTAAATTCTTAGAGGATTTAATATACCATCCCAAAATTAAATATGCTACCTCCTATATTTTACTAATATCAAAAATATTTTTAGTTAAAAACATTTCGGAACGAAATTTTTGGTTCAATGATTACAAATTATGGTTTGTACGAAATAAAATTTTTGGTAGTACATTTGAAATTTTTAATAAGTTATATTTTTTTCTTGGAAATTTCAAAATCTATCATTATGGTTCTATGCTATCTTATTTTCGCTAATGAATTGACTCAATTTTATAACAATCAGGATTTTGTCGAGAGTTTTGTAGGATTGTGATTTCACCGATAATTTTGTATGTTCTAGAATGAATTCAAAGTTGTAGAGACATATTTTATAAAGAAAGATATCTCAAAAAATGTCTCTTTCTCAATTTCTGATTAAGGAAGAAGTGTACTTCAATCGAGGCAAACCTCCTACTGAGTTTAAGCTTCCCGATGGCGACACATATCTCACCAACTTGACAAACAAGTTGAACAAATTGTTGCTTAATACCGATAATAGAAGGGCGAGAAAGATCAAGTTTTGGGAAGATTGGATTGATAATAATAGAAAAGTTAAATACAGCCTGATTGAGTTGAAGACCAGTGAAGATGTGATGACCATGTGGAAATCATTTTGTTGTAGGATAACTAAGAGGCTGATTGAGTTTGATTAGTAGATTAAAAGATTCGTCGACGATGTAATCAAGATGCAAAAACGTCTAGATTCATCTTGTAGTACATGGTTTTTATGTTTAGTTGTTTTTAATTTATGTTTGTTGTACTATTTTATGTTATGTTCATCTTTGAATTGAAATATGAAATCGCCAAAATATTATAAAATAAAAAGTACTTTGATAAGTAGACTGAGTCACATAATATACATGCAATACAACTATTATATAATGCATCTACATAGGCCCCCACTAGCTATGTGTGCTGCTCGAGATAATCTCATAAAAACCTCACCATCCGAGTTTACCAAATCCATGAGGTTATTTGCAATAACAACAATCATCTAGAGGCGATTCTGATCATCTGTAACTGGTGAAGGTGATGGTGGCGGCACTTCGCTAGCCTATACCTAGGCCTAAAAACCCTAGCAGCAAAAGGCCCCCTGAAAACACCGGCCGAACCTCCGACTGATATCTGATGTATCAACAGAGTCGCCATCGAACGTCTTTTATCTCACGATGGAGAAAGGAAAATATCGAGTAAACCTGAGGGGAGAAATCGCGGTCCTATGACCGTGAAATCGAGAGAATCTAGGTAAGGGAGTTAGTTACACGAGGGAAAGGGATTAGCACTCCACGCGCCCGTAGTACTCTACGGTGTCCACTTTCTATTTCTAGCTAAAGGGTGTGTTATATCTATGCTTAAACGTTATTATGCATGCAAAAGAAAAAGAGAAAATAAGAAACCACGAGGAAAAGAAGGAAGTATTTACAAATTTTGCTCGATCGAGCCCCGTGACAAGATGCCTACGTATTCCCGCGTGCAATAGGAAAGTCAGAGCGTCGTAGTTCGGCTCACTTGTTTTGGTGGGTTTTGTGTTTTTTACTTGTGAAAAGGTTTTAAACACAAAAAAGAAAAGAAAGTGCGCAAAGGCGAAAAGAGTTTGGGTTGGTTGGTTGCTTTTACCTTGGGAAAGGAGTTCAAACCATTATTATGTGTTTTGAGTTTGAAAGGAAAAGAAGAGAAGTTTTAGTTTTATTATATGCAACATGCAAAAGAAACTAGCAAAACGGAAGGGAGACTAACTAAGCGCTACCCTAACGTTGCCACGCGAAAGGTTGGACCTGTGATTGAGGATGCAAGGGAATCTCTACCTATGTTAACATGCAAAGGATGCGAACTCTAAAGTCTAGGCTAGAGAACCTGGAGAAAAAAGCAGTCAATAGCAAGCACAAATCACAAGTAAAATTGCCCTAAACGGGTCTTTAAGTAAACCAGAGGGGTTCCTGAACATGCTCCAGCTACGGAAGCCCCATCATGCATCTCTATTCCTACTTCTCATGGCAAAAGAAAGATGTAAAGCCCTGCTTCTCATGATATCTAGGAAAGCTGTAAGAGAATGCGGTAAATGGTGTAGAAACTAACAAACGGATATAGAATCTGAAGAGCACTGCGAGCTAGGGAAATACTCCGGAAAACTTCAAGTACTGCAGCCATGCAACAAGAGTGAACCGGTGATAATAGCTCGTGGTACAAAAAAAAAACAGGTGGAGTGCGCATTCGGAAACAACAAAATCTGCAAGAAGGGAGTTAGACCCGAAAAACAAGTAGAGGAATGCACACGTGGGTGTACAAACACAAAACGCCTGCAAGAAGGGAGTTAGACCCCAAAATAAACAAAGGAATGTATACGTGGATATACAAACGCACAACAAGTTGCAAAAAGGGAGTTGGACCCAAGAGGCAAGCACAAGGAATGTATACGTGGGTATACAAACATAAGAAACCTGCAAAAAGGGAGTTAGACCCAAAACACAAGCAAAGGAATGTATATATGGGTATACAAACGCGAATCAACCAAAGAAATGTGTCATATATGCTTACAACACATGCCCTGCATCAAACACATGTCAAACAGTACCTAAGGATGTTAGAACACCTACTATTTGCACCTAGAAACAGGAAATAGCAGAAAAAACCAGTACAGGTTGTGCTAAGCCCGCCATACCGCGCTAAGCGCGACCTGCAACACAAAAGTCAGTGAGTTTGGCGCTTAGCGCGCTTCTGGTGGCACTAAGCGTGGTCTATAACCTGTAGAAATGTTGTTTTTGATCCGGATCACCTGTCCATGAAGCTCTCATGCTAAAAGTTAATCCATACAGTTTGGCAATTATTCCAATGTTCAAGTGTGTGATGTTATGCATGGAAATGTATAGGAATGCAAGTTGACACAATGGTTTCAATGCTCATATGCACAATGTTATGCATGAACATGCGTGGAATGCAAGCGGTGAAACAATAGCTCCAATGCTCATGAATGAGGGTCAAGGCATGAACATGCGTGAAATGCTAATGGTGGAATGATAGTTCCGATACTCATGTGCGATGCTATGCAAGAACATATGCGGAATGCAAGTGATGACATAATAGTTCCCATGCTCATGTATGCAATGTTATGCATGAACATATGCGGAATGCAAGTGATGACATAATAGTTCTCATGCTCATGTATGCAATGTTATGCATGAACACATATGGAACGCAAATCAATAATACTAATATTCTCACATGTGTGATTATGCATGAACATGCTAAGAGTGTAATGTGAAACCAGAATTTCAAAGCTCATGCGCAGGTCTAAGTGTGAACATGTAGGGAATGCAAACATAACATACCACGAAGAAATAAGGAATGATCACGTCAAATCCTAATGACACAATAACACAAACACTTGAATGCGATGCATAAACTATGTACAATACACAATGTACCTAGTGATCAAAATGCTTTGGATGCTACATGTCGACACACTACGAATGCAAGCTATACTCTAACTCATCATGTGTCAATGCAATTCAATCAAACTAAATGCCTTCCAATGCATGAGCATGTGTTAGGTGATGTAAGATGCATGAGCTTGTGGCTATAATGCAAAGAGAATGCAAATGCATGTATGCTATGTATGAAAATATTCACACCGACACCAATAACGATGCAAAATCCGATTCAAAATAAAGAAATCAAGCATGAAGGTTCAAGGATCAGAATCTACATAGAATTTGCAAGTGATGACTGAAGCAACTCGATTTTCAAAAAAAATCATTTAAATGAATTTTTAAAAACAATGAAATCGCCACCTAATTTTATTTGTTCTAGAAAGAACGGGGAAATATAGATAAAACCCACAAAAATTGGATAAGGCGGTCTACAAGACCAAAAGCATAGATTCGGGAGTCGGTTACGCAAGAGGAAGGTATTAGCACCTCTTACGTCCATCGTACTCGATGGGACCCATTTAGTTCGAAATGTGTTTGTGTGTGTGTAATCGCTAATTTCTAAATTATGAATTTAAGGAAGAAGAAAACGGGATTTGTTCGTTATTATTTTGAGTTTGACACGGTTTTGAAACCGCTGCCTACGTATTCCCTCGCAATGGGAAAGTCAAACTCCGTAGTTCGTTGAAAATGTCTTGGATTGGTTGTATTGATTTTAATTGAAATGTTTTTGATTTTTGATAATCGCGTATGAGCGAAAAAGGATTTGAATGGGTTGAATTGATTTTAATGGTAGATGACAAGTACCAAAACGTTGGGAGGTCCTCTAACGATTCGATACTCGAGATTGGTGATTGAGGTCAACCAATCTTCTCTCATCCAAAATCTTTATTATGAAAAGAGTGAGGTGAAACAAAGTTCACTTTTATTATGTTATGGATAAAGTATTTAAGTCATTGTTACCCTCTAATGGCCCAAATATTTTATATTTTAATTAAATCGTTGCAACCTCTAACAATTTAATTAAATTCCATATCACTATATTTTTGTTTTTTGTAGAAAATTGATCTTTGAAAACAAATTCAATTAATTAATTTAACTTGAAAGTGTTTTAAATGCTCATGTATGGAATAAAGTATTCGAGTCATGGTTTCCTCTAATGGCCCAAATACTTTAAATTTTAATTAAATCACATAACCTCTAACAATTTAATTAAATACCATAACACTATTTTTGAAAATTGCGCTGGACGAGAGAATGATATTTCGGGTTATGGTTAACCAAGTATATGGACTTGATTAACCATGAGACCCTGGCGCATGGTGATTGGTATATGGACCAATTATTTTTCGGGTTATGATTAATCAAGGCAACGAGGGCCTTAATTAACCTCGTGAGGATGGCCATGCCCATCCCCAACCATGAGACCCTTAGAGAATTTGGTGTGGGTAACCAAAGTGAGAGAGCGGAGGCGTTATTGATTTTATATTAATGTGAGAGCGGAGTGTGCAATCGCGAAATAAACGTGCAAGCGGACAATGTAATAGCGAAAAATAAAAGAAAATAAATTAACACACAATACAAATCGGAATTTAAATAATTATTAGTATAGATATTCTTTTACTTGATGAAAAATCAATTAACAATTTAATCGATAATTCAACAAACAAAAAACTACCATATGCCAAAATATTATTTAATACATCATGATATAATAATAAAAAAAACTTGCATAATATTAATTTTAAAGAGAAAAGTTGAGAAATGGGCCTGTTTGAAGCTTTAAATCTGGAGGGTGTAGATAGCAATCTGAGCCCAAGCCCAAGAATGTCGATCCCGTAGAAGCTCCATAGATCATATTTGTGTTCAGCTATTCTGGATCGCTGGATCTCTCACTAATGACAGATCAACACAAACACTCTCATCTCAAATCCTCACACCTATTCTCGATCTCCTATCGTCTCTCGCATGCCCTAAACGCCGCTGCACTCATCTCTCCCTCTCGGCCTTCCGTTATCCTCCTCTCAAAGCTCGCCATGATTCTCGATTGTCTCCGATCCTCACCGCTCGATCGCTCCGATACTCACCGCTCGAACGCCCGATCCTCACCGTGTTCGCCGCGGTTCTGCCGCTTCTCACGATCACACGTAAATCGCCATCACTTTCTCGCCACTCTGCTAACGATTTCTGATTTCGAGAACTGTTTTGGTTTTTGTTTTTTACAGATTTGGGAACGGAAAGGGGAAATGAAGAACCCTAGATCCTAATCGGTGGGAACGATGTTGACAGATGAAAAGGAAAGAGGCTATGTGATGAATCAGGGATCGGAACGGCGGTGGACGGCGGCCTGTGGCCGCAACCCCGGTGAGATCCTTCTGTACCTTATATCTTGTTTCCGTCGCCTCGTTTTCGCTTTCTGAAGGATCTTCTCTCCTGGAAAATGATGATGCTAGTTTAGACGGATTTTGTTCTGTGTTTTGTTTCCTGGTTTTTTGGCTTGACAGTATTGTTCTGGGTTTTTGCTTGTTGATGTTTAGTATGCGGCTAGGGTTTCTTGTCTGTGGAATTTCGGCTAGGGTTTTGTGAACAGTTGTCTCTGCCTTTGTTATAAACTTAATGCTTTTTATACCGCCGCTTAGGTTTTGTTATTCGATCCTTTGAAAAACAAGGCTTTGTTTGCTTGATGGGCTTGCATCCTTTTGTTGGGATGATTCCGATCATTTTGGCTGTTTGATCCTGTATTTCTCGATATGTTGGTGTGTATTGTTTTTGGTAAAATTTGCCTTAAAAAGTGTCTACCCTTGCTGCCCTGTGTAAAGCTACAGCACTGTCATGCCAAAACTGTTTTCAAAATTGCTTTTCCTCATCTTCTTTCCACACCTCCTACTGTGAACCAAGGGTTAACACTCTTGTGGATTTGTAGTAGTGAGTTTTATGGCCGATGATTTGTTATGAGGCCTCGGTTATGATCGAAACCCCCTTGCAACCTGATTCCGAGAAGAAGATCCTAATGATGAGATAAAATAAAGCATTGTCTTGTGTTATTATTGCTGCCCGTTTATTTGCTAACTGTTTTCTTATTGTTTCATGGACGTGAGCACCACTACGAGCTCAGAAAAACAATGAAGGACAGCTTGGAGGAAAGGAATGCTCGAGCACGAAGTCAAGAACGCGTTCATGAAGACATTGGCAGCTTGAAATTCAAAGGGTGTAGAACACATTAGTATTCAATAGGAATTTGTAACTTGTATTCGAAGATTTGATAAGTTGTAAAACAATGTATACTCGTTCTTGTATTCTTGTAAAACCTTAGAGTAATTCAAAACTTTTTTTGCAATTTTATGAACACAAGATTTGGTAATTATGTACCAATCATGAGTTTTAGTTTCAGATCTTCAGATAATACCAATGCGATTTCCATCGTTGTAGTAATTTGTGTATGAAAGTTAGAAATTGTATGAAAGTTGAAAATTCGTAATGAACCAAACATTCCAAAAAATTTGTCATTATTGAATAAAAATATGGATTATGTACCCAACAAAATGGCTCGGAATTTGAATGTGGTATTGTGCAATTTTGTAGAGTTGAAAAGAGAGTAAGAGGATTAGAAGTTATATGACAAAAGAAATTTGAAACTTTCACAACTTTCCTTGAAAATTAATGGCTCAGAAAAACTTGGTCTATGTTCACAAATGAGTTTAGGATAGCATAATCAAAACGAGTTCTTGATTTCGAAACTTAACACATCACTAATGCAATTTCTCGTCATAAAAACTTGTAGCTATTATTTGGAAACCATACTTACCGTGCTAAAATGAATGGTTTATACTGACATGGTGAAGTATCGATTAAAAGCGATTTAATTTCAAATTCAAACCGAATCAAAATCTCGTACACAAGTAAAGACATGGTTGCTAAACATAACTTCAAGTATGCTTCGATTCGCTTTAGAGATAAACGGTCTTGAGAAACACCATGAGTGAAAAATTTGAACATCCGAGAAAACAACCTTCTCGAACACGCTCAACTCTTTAAATCCTCCTTCCAACTCAACAAAGCATCAAATATACAATAGGACAGCCCGAACTTGTAATCTAAAGAAAACCCCAAACATCCAAACCGCTTTGCCATTCCCAAATTCGGTTGGTTAACAAGTAAACATCTTCTAAATCTTGTAACATAATTACCTCAAGCCAAACCAAACCCTAAAACCACAGAACTGAAGACATCAATGCACATACGTGCAACGGCGGGTACCTTCCAGACACAAAATGATACGAGTTTGAAATCCGATCGCCTCAGATGCAAGTAATGATACAGATGTAATGAATGAATGAATGTCTAGCACGAGTGGCCCAATGAAAACGTATGCAAATGAATGCAAAGCCTGAGCCAGATAACATTGATATAGGAGGGCAAATTTTGGGGTGCAACAGTTGCCCCTATTTAATCGTCTTAAACCTGAAAGTGAGATTGGCGATAGCCTTTCGAGCTTTTTAGGTAGAAGAAGATTAAATACTACAAGAACCCAAAAATTTGCGCTCCGAAGAACAAGTAAAAAAGTTTATGGTTTTTTCGGATTTTCAAAAATTTTTTTTGAAAATTCTTATTTTTCTATATTTTTTGTGATGATTTTTTTTTGAACAGTGCAGGTACATCGAGAAACGAATACGCTTGAATAAGCGACTTCGCAGACTAGAAATGAAAACTGATAGATCTTTGGAACGAGCATACTTCAATAAGTTGCTTCGCAGATCAAAATGAAACCAATCAGACCTTTGGAACGAGCATACTTCAATAAGTTGCATCGCAGATCAAAAATGAAAGAACTCATAGATCTTTGGAACGCGCATACTTCAATAAGTTGCATCGCAGATCAAAAATGAGAACAGGGAGATCTTTGGAACGCGCATACTTCAATAAGTTGCGTCGCAGATCAAAAATGAGAACAGGGAGATCTTTGAACGCGTGATACTCAATAAGTTGCATCGCAGATCAAAATGAGAACAGGAGATCTTTGAACGCGATACTTCAATAAGTTGCGTCAGATCAAAACGAAACCAATCGACCTTTGGAACGATTTCAATAAGTTGCTTCACAGATCGAAAGGTAAGAACTCATAGATCTTTGGAACGCGATACTTCAATAAGTTGCATCGCAGATCAAAATGAGAACAGTAGATCTTTGAACGTGATACTTCAATAAGTTGCATCGCAGATCAAAACGAAACCAATCGACCTTTGAACGAGCATACTTTAATAAGTTGCTTCGCAGATCGAAGGTAAGAACTCATAGATCTTTGAACGCGATACTTCAATAAGTTGCTTCGCAGATCAAAATGAGAATGATGTGAGTATATGTCGTAAAGATATTAGACACATAAGGGAGCATATGTCAGGTAAGGATATTAGACATACACAAGAAAGAGACCGACCGAAGACGACTCTAACAAAGGTTTCGAAAATATACATGCCCGGTAAGGATACTCGACACATAAAGATCGAATATACATGTTCGTAAGGATATTGAACATATAGGTAGCATATGTCGTAAGGATATTAGACATACGAATGAGACCGGCCGGAGCAGCACTCACCGGGGAAAGATATATGGAATGGTAAAATCGTCGATCGAAGACGAATTCACGGGGAAAGAGGCCAAACAAAGGGGACTCTAGCAAGGATTGCCAAACTATGTTGGGCTTTAAAAGTTTGCGAATATGCAAGAAATACAATATCCCAGTGCCAAAGCGGGTGTAATTCTTCAAGAGTGGCAATTATATGAATTACCACACACCAAGTATGGATACTCAAACAATTGAGAAGCAAGAAAGGTTAGACACCGACTCTTACTCGCACTCTAACGATGTGGGCAAACATGTAAGAATACCAAAATAAGAATTTGCAAAAAGCAAGACGCTTGGTAAATATATTGAATTGAATGATGTAGGAGACCGACATCGGGTCAAAATGCGATAACAACAAGAAGAATTTTGAGGGAACTCGACGGGAATACCACTTGGGATTTTTTATAAATTTCTTCGAGACGCAAAGGTACTGAGAAACACTTTAACGGCTTATGCTTAGATGCATGTTTGAGAATATTATTTTAGCGTAATGCTCCATATCAATGGAAATGCTACGATTTTGAGGATGCTATGTAATGCAATGATGCATGTTTTAATGATTCATCCAGACTAAAGGCAATTGTGAGTCCCGAGGAACATCAACCTCCATGAATTGAATATAAATCATCCGTCTTCATCAAAGAGACGATAGTCCGACCCGATGTGGGGATTGAGAATAGAAGTAACATCTTTCAATGATTAGCATCATTGGGGGTAACTCGAGATCAACATTCATCCGGGACGATGATCTTGTCGCAGAGTTCATGATTTTGATAGCTCGATTACGAGCTCTTGCATAAGAGGAATCGACAACATCTTCTCGCACAAGTGAGCTTTGAAAGTGATCTTGCCGTGTAGACCGCTTTACGATCTTCCGCGATTTACCTAAAGGGTGATAACATTTGAGGGCACACATATGCCATAGATAACTCTTGTTGGAGAGAAAGAAACCTTGTCATTGACCGAGCCCATGCACATGGTGCCCTTCGATAATTGAAAATGTAAAACAGAGACATAACAAATAATTCGCTACGAGATCAACTGTTTAATCGTTAATGTGGTGTACCAAATTCAATAACTTCAGAATTATGCCACGCTACTGGGCAATCGATGTTTTATATGCTAAGTTTATTAAAAATATCGGACGTCGCTTTTGCAAACAAAACAGCTTAAAAATACATGAAAATAAGATGTAAATAAATGATAGAAAACACATTGACGAAAGTAATTTTATTGATTGATTAGCCCGTAAATGAGCATTTACATCAAGAAGCAACTCAAAAGAGGCAATTGCTTATACATCAAAGTTAAAAGAAAAGGTGACAATAAAAATCATGGATTTTGTCGAATCCGAATCCGCCATGCTCTTCACAACTTCAACATCCCTTCATATCGAGCCAATGTAAAATGCACCGATTAGATCGACCTCCATCTCTTTGGATTATCAAGTTATTGTAAAAGTCGACCCAAACAGTGTCGTGTGATTGTAGTTGTTCGCCTTGAATCCCTAATTTTGCTCGACCGCCTTTCGGTTTTCAATCCACCGATACCTTTTTGCCCAAGCCGCCTTTCGTGTTTTCGACTTGCCGGTGTACAATCTTTATATTTATCCCTAACTTTTGCCCGAACTTTGGTTCGTCGGATGCCCTTATTTTGCTTAGGCTACCAACCTAACGGGTCCCTTTATGCGAAGTATTTTTGACTACATCCGCATTGATCGGGTGAGGGAAATCTTCTCCATCCATAGTTGCGAGCAACATAGCTCCTCCAGAGAAAACTTTCTTCACAACATACGGCCCTTCATAATTTGAGCCCACTTGCCCCGAGCCGCTACTATTGGGAGGCAAGATTCTTTTCAAAGACAAGGTCACCAAATTTTGAAATTCCGAGGACACACTTTCTTGTCGAAAGCCCTTTTCATACGCTCGTATAGCTGTCCATGACAAATAGTCACAATCTTTCTCGCCGATGAGATTCAATTGGTCAAGTCTGCTTTTGAATCCATTCACTTCATCGAAGTTGCACATCCGTTAAAATCCTTAAGGAAGGGATTTCAACTTCTGGTAGGACCGCCCATACCGTATACCAAGGAGAAAGGAGTTGCACCTGACGCGCGATTGAAGTGCGATAGTAAGGCAAATGGCAACATCTCGTACAATCCTTGTAAGTAACAACCATCTTCGTACAATCTTCTTGATATTTTTGTTTGCCGCCCACGACCATTCATTTTGGACGGTATGGAGAAGAGTTATGATGTTTTATTCTGAAATCGTCGCACAACTCTTTCATCATTTTGTTGTTGAGATTTGAGCCGTTATCAGTAATGATCTTCTCGGGAACCCCATAACGACAAATGATATTATGCTTGATGAAACGTGTGACCACTTGTCTAGTGACACGAGCATAAGATGCTGCCTCAACCCATTTGGTAAAGTAGTCAATGGCAACAAGGATGAATCGATGTCCATTAGAAGCGGTGGGCTTAATTTCTCCAATCATATCAATGCCCCACATTGCGAAAGGCCATGGAGAAGTCAAAACATTTAATGAAGAAGGTGGCACATGCATCTTATCAGCGTAAATTTGACATTTGTAACATGTTTTAGCATGGTTGTAGCTGCTCTCCATGGTGGACCAATAATAGCCGCTCTCAAGATCTTCTTGGCCATGGTGTGTCCACTAGAATGCGCCCCAAGGAACCTTCATGAATTTCTTCTATAATCTTATTTGCTTCGTCTATCCACGATCCGAGCAAAACAGAGTCATAGTTCCTTTTGTACAACACACCGCCATTGAGGAAAAATTTACGAGTACTATGCAGGCCTTCTTATCAACGACGGAAGCATCATCGTGGTATTCTTTCGCCCCGAGATACCTTTTGATGTCATAGAACCAAGGTTTTCATCCGCTTCACCTTCTACTTCATAGCGTAACGCAGCTCATCCAACCTCATTATAGTGATAGACGGGCATCATTCGCCCATCCGACTTTAAACATGGATGATGAGTAGCCAACGATCCGCCAAATTGTTCTCCTCCCTCGATGTGATCAAAAGTGATCTCGTCGAAATAAGGGATCACTTCAAGACATGATCTCGGTATGGAATCAAATTCGGGTGGCGGGTCTCCCAATCTCCATTGATTTGACTAATTACCAAAGCGGAATCTCCATATACTGCCAAGATTTTGATTCTTAGGTCGATGGCCGCTTCAATCCCAAAAACACAAGCTTCGTATTCGGCCACATTATTGGTGCAATCGAAACAGATTCTGGCAGTGACTGGAATATGAAAACCGGTTGGAGAAGTGATAACGGCGCCAACACCATTTCCCAATGCATTTGAGGCTCCATCGAATGCCATCGTCCACCGCGAGCCTGGCTCGGGTCCCTCCTCAGGGCCTGGAATGTTACAATCTCTGATATACATAATGTCCTCATCAGGGAACTCAAACTTCATCGGCTGATAGTCATCATCTAATGGTTGTTGAGCGAGATAGTCCGCCACCACACTACCTTTGATAGCCTTCTGAGTAGTGTATTGGATATCATATTCTGTCAGGATCATTTGCCAACGGGCTATCCTTCCTGTGAGAGCTGGCTTCTCAAAGATATACTTTATCGGGTCCATTTTGGAGATCAAGAAAGTAGTGTGAGTTAACATATATTGTCTGAGCCGTTTGGCTGCCCATGCGAGCGCACAACAAGTCTTCTCCAATAATGAATACCTTGATTCACATTCGTGAACTTTGCTCAAGTAGTATATGGCGGCTCTTCCTCGCTGTCTCATCATGTTGACCGAGCACACAACCCATGGAATTCTCCAACACAGTACATAATCAACGGTCTACCTTCCACCGGGGTGAGAGATTGAGGCTCTTGTAGGTACCTCTTTATACCGTCGAATGTCCCCGACAATCGCCGCTCCACCGGTCGTTGGATTCTTTAACAATTGAAAATGGGCTCACAGTAGTCAGAAGATGAGAAATGAACCTAGCGATATAATTCGCCTTCCCAAGAAACCTCGCACTTCCTTTTCGTCCTTGGCTCGCATTTCTTGTATCGCTTTTATCTTTGCAGGTCAACCTCGATCCCTTCTCGCCACAATAAAGCCTAAGAGTTTCCGATCTCACCCCAAAGGTGCACTTACTGGGTTCAACCTCACCGAACTTTCTCAACCTTTCGAACAATTTCAACAAGTGAACTGTGTGTTCTTCTTCTGTCTGGGACTTGGCAATCATATCATCCACGAGACTTCAATCTCTTTATGCATCATATCGTGAAAGAGAGTGACCATACCGATATGTTGCCCCTCGCTCTTCGTCCGAAAGGCATCACCTTGTAGCGTAAAGTCCCCACTGTAATGAAGGTAGTTTTCTCCATGTCATTGGCGCCATCTTAATCTGTTGTAGCCAGAGAAACCATCCATGAAAGAGAATACTTTAGCTTGAGCGGTATTATCGACCAAAATGTCGATGCGGGAGAGGAAGTCATCCTTAGGGCTAGCTCTATTCGATCCCTATAATCAACGCACATCCTTACCTTGCCGCCTTTCTTCGGACTGTACAATGTTTGCAACCCATGGGGATAAGAAACAACCTTTAGGAAACCCGCTCCATCCGCTTCAACCTCTTCTTTGATCTTTCTTGACATTTCGGATGTGTTCAAGCTTCCGCCACTGTGGGCATCCTTCTTGAGGGCAATTCATGCATAACGATATCAAGATTCAACCCGCATATCTTCATAAGACCAAGCAAAGATGTCTACGCACTCATGTAGCATTTCGACAAGCTTTTGCTTAACTCCATCTTCCAATGCTGCCCCAATCTTGACCTCCTTTCGAGCCCCTGCTCCAGATTAATCACTTCTAGATCCTCTTGGTGCGGCCGGATGACCTTTCTTCTTGCCTCAACATCCTGGCTAATTCTTCGTAATTCACAGCCCTTCGGCTTCTTCAGCTTGATAAATCGGTTCATCGAAATCATAATGAGCCACAGCCGAATCATCGTCGACAAAACCGGTCCGTCAAGGACCGTGATCTGGTTGTTGGTAATTTTATTTTTATTATTATTTTTACTTAAGTTTTTTTATAAAAGAAAAGACAAAAGGTTTGTATAAAAGAAAGTAAAATTTGATATTGTCACCTTTAAAAGAAATGAGTGAAGAAAGTAAAGAAAAGAAACAAAAGAGAAAAATTTGAATGCAAAAAGGACGCCCTTCATTAATGATAAACTTGAAAGTTAAAAACATGGTGGCCCTACAAAGATGATCACTACGCCTTGGGCATAACGTAGGAATTATGGAATGACATAAAACAAAATTACTCTTCAAAACGAGTAACCACAAAGAATATCTTCAACGAGCCAATTTGAAAGCTCACGCCCCGAACAGTTGGGTAGATCCACTTGTCCACATCATAGTCACCATCCGCTTCACCATCAATGGCATCAACATCTTCAACTGGATTCCACCTTTGACAAACTTGACAGAGGAGACACCCTTTGCCCACCGGGTGGAGACGGAGATCTTCATTCCGGAGCAAAACCCAAACCCTCTTATCCGTCTGGGTAGGAAGTTCTAGCACTCTTCCCCACCCTTCGTGATGTCCCGACTTGACAATAGCCCGAGCCTCGCTTGTAGGATGCCATGGAGACTTCACCTTGCAAAGGGATCTTATCAACTACACGGCCTCAAAGCTTGGCATGGAGTTTCGTGGATCTCTCCTTCAACTTCAACATACCGAAGTTGCTCGATGACCGACGACATAATCTTCTTCACCATAAATGGTGACCACCTTTCCATTAATTAAGAACTTCAACTTTGGTGCAAGGTGGATGTCAAAGACCAGCCCCATGAATCCAGGGCGCCCAAGCAAACAACAAGAGGAGGGTTAATATCCATGACGAAAAAGTTGCATCAAAACCCGTGGCCTATCTTAATAGGCGTGTCCACCGCCAAACACCGACCTCTTCGACCCATCAAACGCCTTAACTATCGATCACGGGTCTCAAGACAACACCTTCATAATCCAACTTCAAGAGAGTAGACTTGAAGAACGTTGAGGATGATCCCGTGTCTACCAACACACGGATAAAGTAGTTCTCGCCATCTCCACGGAAACGTAGCGCTTTGTTATGCTTCCTTCCTCGGAGGTAAATCAAGTCAAGAAACCGAGACCATTACTTGCCGAAATGTTGTTCACAATGCCTCCAAATTGGTTAACCGAGATCTCGGGAACGAAGGATGTTCCTAATAGATCGAAGGCGGTGAGGCTCGAATCCTCAACAAAGCTAAGATAGAGATCTTGGCGGGCGTTATCGAGCTGGTCGATTATCTTGTAATCGCTTCTTTATATACTTCATCAATTCTTCAACATCTCGGTTAATCTGTGGCTCGTAATGTTCGGAATCTTTGGTGTCGACTCACCCCAATCATGACTTTCCTTTGCCTTAGCCTTGGCCAAAGCTTCGTGATTTTTTCAACTAGATTGGGTGGAGAGAAGATTCGCCCACTTCTAATCCGACTTTCTTCCGCAATGTCATGCACCGCAGCTCAAATCTTCCAATCTTCTTTTCATCGACTTTCCTCCTTCGAGGTCTCCACATTCAACTTCTTGTCACACGGTAGTACTG
This sequence comes from Vicia sativa, assembly GCA_021764765.1. Classification (NCBI taxonomy): domain Eukaryota; kingdom Viridiplantae; phylum Streptophyta; class Magnoliopsida; order Fabales; family Fabaceae; genus Vicia; species Vicia sativa. The sequence goes on along the minus strand of CM038792.1, from coordinate 28,848,140 downwards.
GACCCATAATTCCACGGATGGCCTTTTCGCTAGTGTAAGGTAATCGACCCGAAAGTGATAATCACAGAGGTTTCTTAGTCGGCACGGGATTGTAACGGAATCCTTCTAGAAGTGACGGGATAGTGACCACGCCAACCTCATCTTCATCATTCTTCATATCAAGTTCTTTTCTCGACGAACCAAGAGCCCTTCAAGAATCGACGAATCTCGCTTTCAAATTATCACAACCTTCAATTTGATTAAACATTGTTTACAACTATCATCACAACCTGTGGAAATCTCCTTCAACAATAATTGATTCTTTATCCACCACAATGGAGTGGTCAAACCGCTAACATCCATTATCGTGTTCGATTCCATCTTCGCAAATTGCATTAACAAAGATTTCCACCATGAGGAGGTAAAGGAATGACATTAGAGTGGGAGGAGGTCCAAAGTTGATTGCCTTTGTCTAGTAAATTTTGAACCTTGTACTGAAGGCATAGCAGCTTCTCAATGGAATGCCCTGAGCATTAGAATGATAGAGACAATGGCATTCGATTGAAGTACTTCGTGGGTTATCGGTCAATCTTTAGATGGCGCAGCTCAATCATATTCGACTTTGCAAATGGGCTAATACCTCGCATAAGACATTGGCAAAGGGTCAAACTTCTTCATGGGTCCGGGTATTGTCTCGAGCAACCTCTTGTTTTGGAACACTAGCGGAATAGTTACAAAGCAGAACTTGACGATTGAATTCCGGCGCTTTCTTTCCTCTTCGCTCACAAGGCGCTGACTCACCTTCCTTCTTCTTCCGTAACCACCAAAAGCCTTCTTGGCGCCACCAACTTGATTCTTGTCAAGACCAACATCTTGGATCTTTCCTAGCTTGATCCCCATCTCAACTCTTTTCACCAAACATCACCATGTCGAAAGCACCGGCCGACCGCAAGAGGCATAGTACGCCCATCTAGTGTGCCGTAAACATTTCCACCATCTCTCGCTCCACCATAGGGGTTGAACTTAGCAGCCACCGCCACCTTGCTGCATCTGAAGGATCTGGCTCGAGCTGTTGTGCAACCGGGTCCTAGTAGGCGCATATCGTTGTTAAAGCCATAGTGTTGAACAAAAGCTACAATCAACTCTCTCCAAGTTCGCACTGGAGCTATCAAGGCCCATATACCAATCCAATGGCCCATCACCAAACTATCTTGGAAAAGTGCATCAAGAGCTTTTCATCCTTCGTACGCAGACATCCTCCTATAGTAATACCTCAAGTGGGTTTTAGGACAAGAGTTGCCCTGTACTAAAGCTCGATTTTAAATTTTGAGGAATCCTCACCCTTGAACCAATCCCAAGTTGGACATGTCGAAACCCAAAACATCCCGATTCTCAAAGGCTTGCATGCGCCCGAGCATCTTCAACTTCCTATCGCCTTCGGTTGGCTCCTCAACATTGGAAACCAATCTTCAAAGTTATCTTCATCATGCCGAGGAATCGAATCAATAGCCTTCTTCCCGGCCGAGGCACCAACACAGTTCCGTCACGGCGACGCCAGAGGGGTAGGCGGAGGAGGAACCACCGCAAGATGATCCGCTTGAGCGCCTCGATTCTCACGGCAAGATCGCAAGACCGCATTGACTTCCAAGCTAATTTCGCATAAATCATTCCCATGAGCAACTTCTTCAAGAGTGACCACAAGAAGCCTCACAACCGTAGCTCTCAACTCTCTTGTTGCAGAGCCATGTTTCAATTATCTCCATCAATTGCCCCATACGAGTATCCATTCTTGTCCCTAGGGCCATGTCGCTTCCATCTTCCATCGCTTCAAGTTACTTTGTGTAACGATGAACGATTAAACCTCGTAGTCTCGTCTGTGGAGAAGAAAACCAACGCGTAAGTAAGATGACCGATCTCAATACCCTGTTATGTATGATATGCTATGGGAGTATGCATGCATGCCCATGATATGTTTTCGTACACTTTATTTTCAGGGACTCTTTGAAGACTCGTTAGTTAACAATAAACATTTAGAAAAAGAACTGATTAAACTGCAATTCAACGAAATCTCATAGAAACTCAAAGTGTTAGTTGTGACTACAAGGCTGTTCAAGCTCAAATAGAGCAATAAGATTCAGACCGAATTTAAATCATTACAATAATAATTAGATTCAAATATTCAAATAAGATAAGTGGCTAAAAACTAGAAATGCTGTCCACGACGAGGCTTCAAATCTCTAGCTTCCGCCTTGAACCTGTTCACCGCCTCTTGACAGAGGAAGAGGAAATCACTCACAGCAGGAGGTATCGGGTTGTCTTCGAGATCTTCTAGGGCCGACCGAGTCTCCAAGGTACGCCAACAATCAAACGGTTACACATGTCAACCATTTCACTGCATTTCCAATAGAAAAGCCCATTCTGCTCTTCTAGAAAGGACACTAGTTCATCCTTTTCATCTAATGACGATTCAGCTTTTGGATCTCATCAATCCAACCTTGGCATTGCTCTCTAAGGCTTTCGAAGCATCCCTTTTACTATTTCTTTCTTCCTCGTAATGTTCAGCTCAACCTTTTCACTAATTCGATTGCTTCCACCGCGATGCGCACTTTTCTTTGCGCTTATCTCATTCTCTAGCATTTTATTGGTTCGCCGTAGAAGCTTCTAACTTTGAAATCTTTGCTTCGAGACGTGCTTTCAATGCTCTTTTCTTCAACGGCCTTCCTTCATCTAGATAAGCTCGGCCCTTTGATGTCGAGCGCCTTCAATTGTCGACGGAGGTCCCTTGCCCCACTTGCAAGACTCTTCAAGTTTTCGTAACATCTCATCGTGAGCTCTTCATCCTTTTCATTCTGTATCCTTCTCCCTCTAACTCTTCTTTCACCTCTTTGAGGTTGGCTTCTAAATTTTCTCGCTCGAGGAAAATGCGAGAATTAGAGCTTGTAGCTCCAATCTTCCTCCTCCATCTTTCGATAATTTCAAGCCTCATATTCTCCTCTATTGGCACATGAGTGATTACCGGCTCAGATGATCAAAGGGTACCTCCACAAAGTAAGGCAGCTTGATTTCTTGACTCTCCATCACCCATCGCGATAAGACCTTCCATCAATTCCGCCTCTTGATTAACTCTCGACTTTCCCTATGGATTTGACCCCAAGCTCTTCGGATCTTCAATACTTCGCTGGTCCTTTTACCAAGCTCGTATAATGAAACTTTCCAAGTGCTCAAGCCTTGGTTCGCTTTTCCATTGATACCCCAATTGTCTTGTTGCAAGTCTTGGTTATAATTGATGCAACCCATAGACCCAATCAAAGGAACATTAGAATATCCTCCATGTTGAGTGATAACATCAACGAATCCCCAACCCGAGAATGCCACATCACACCATCTACCGTTAGTGAAGCCAATTTTGAGACCAAGATAAGTTTCTCGTGATCTTCTCCCACGGTCCACTCGAGGGATATGAGATGTCAACCATAAGTACAACAATGGAGAACAACACGTAACCAACCCTCTTCTTCGTGATGTCTCATGGAGATGGTAAAGAACATCACCAACAAAGGCAGTGGTTCTTCGACATGAATATGCCAATAGCAGACGGGCTCAAGTAACCAATTTCATTAGTTGGGAACAAAACCACCCCAAAGATGAGCAAAGCAAGAATGGAGCTGAAAGTCGGCCAATCGCCTTGAACACTCAAACTTAACAACTTATCTTCCAAATTTGCCTCGTAATACCTTTGTCTCAGAATCCAAGGTGCCACCTCCTTACAGTGAAGAAACAAAGCAAAGAGCCTACCTTAGCCTTATCGAGGTCCCCCTATGTTGAGAAAAGGGTGTCGCCTTCAAAGGCCAATTAAGGATTCTCTCGAACTCTTCAATTGTAGGAACAAGTCGAAAGTCTTGGAATGTGAAGCATCGAGAGGAGGATCATAGTATTTCCAGAGCAATCAAAGCTTCCATGTCCACATTGGTAGTCAAAAGATCTAGGATGTTCCCAAATCTTTTCCCAAAATAAGCTCTACCGACAAAGGAATTCTTTCACTTTGAGTTATCGCCCCAACTTCGCCTTTGAATTTGAGGCATGGAACGATCTTCACAGTTGATTCATTCTTCTTTCTCGCCATCGCACCAACAAAATCTATAAGGTTCTCGAAAATAAAAGTTATATGCTAAATGGTTTTGTGCAAATGTATGCAATGCATGTTGCAAATTAAATAGAACGGTTCAAAGGATCGGTCGGTCATGGTTTCGACGCTACCCAACGATTCCTGTAAGGCTAATCTTATGTTTTTGCTAAATGTTTCTTGGGGTTCAGATCCCTTTACAAACACTATCATCGCACGAGAGGCCTATGGCGATAGTATTTGTAAAAGTATACCCCAAGAAACGGCTCTAACAGATGCTCTAAATCCAACATTTGAGCGTTTTGGTCTCGGTTAGACAACATGAACAAACTTAGAGTTATAGGTCATTTGTCCAAAGATTGATGTCCCAGCTAACGCTGGCCAACAACCTCCTTAAAACAACTAACTCTAAGCCGAGCCTTCGCCGGGCCAACAAGACAATGGAGTCAAGTGGACCTAGGCTACGCAACCCTCTATTCCTAAAAGGTGACCTAGAAGTTTGGTAGTGGGCTTATCTATGTAACAATGCCCATGAACTCCCATCACAAAAATATATCAATGATTAATATATGTATATAGAGAAAATGAGCAAATAAACAATAGATAAGCACAAAGAAGAAAGCGATAAACAAACACACAAACATGCTAAGAACTAAACTAGGGTTGACTCGCTTAGTCAAAAAGTTTTAAAACAATTCCTGGAAGTCGCCAATCAAGTAACTCGATTTTCAAAAAATCATTTAAATGAATTTTTAAAACAATGAAATCGCCACCTAATTTTATTTGTTCTAGAAAGAACGGGAAATATAGATAAAACCCACAAAATTGATAAGGCGGTCTACAAGACCAAAAGCATAGATTCGGGAGTCGGTTACGCAAGAGGAAGGTATTAGCACCTCTTACGTCCATCGACTATGGGACCCATTTAGTTCGAAATGTGTTTGTGTGTGTAATCGCTAATTTCTAAATTATGAATTTAAGGAAGAAGAAAACGGATTTGTTCGTTATTATTTTGAGTTTGACACGGTTTTGAAACCGCTGCCACGATTCCCTCGCAATGGGAAAGTCAAAACTCCGTAGTTCGTTGAAAATGTCTTGGATTGGTTGTATTGATTTTAATTGAAATGTTTTGATTTTTGATAATCGCGTATGAGCGAAAAAGGATTTGAATGGGTTGAATTGATTTTAATGGTAGATGACAAGTACCAAAACGTTGAGGTCCTCTAACGATTCGATACTCGAGATTGGTGATTGAGGTCAACCAATCTTCTCTCATCCAAAATCTTTATTATGAAAAGAGTGAGGTGAAACAAAGTTCACTTTTATTAAGTGTTATGGATAAAGTATTTAATTCATTGTTACCTCTAATGGCCCAAATATTTATATTTTAATTAAATCGCCGGCTAACCTCTAACAATTTAATTAAATTCCATATCACTATATTTTTTTTTTGTAGAAAATTGATCTTTGAAAACAAATTCAATTAATTAATTTAACTTGAAAGTGTTTTAAATGCTCATGTATGGAATAAAGTATTCGAGTCATTGGTTTCTCTAATGGCCCAAATATTTTAAATTTTAATTAAATCGCATAACCTCTAACAATTTAATTAAATACCATAACACTATTTTTGAAAATTGCGGCGTTGATGATATTTCGGGTTATGGTTAACCAAGTATATGGACTTGATTAACCATGAGACCGCGCATGGTGATTGGTATATGGACCAATTATTTTTCGGGTTATGATTAATCAAGGCAACGAGGGCCTTAATTAACCTCGTGAGGATGGCCATGCCCATCCCCAACCATGAGACCCTTAGAGAATTTGGTGGGTAACCAAAGTGAGAGAGCGAGGCGTTATTGATTTTATATTAATGTGAGAGCGGAGTGTAATCGCGAATAAACGTGCAAGCGGACAATGTAATAGCGAAAAAAAAAGAAAATAAATTAACACACAATACAAATCGAATTTAAATAATTATTAGTATAGATATTCTTTACTTGATGAAAATCAATTAACAATTTAATCGATAATTCAACAAACAAAACTACCATATGCCAAAATATTATTTAATACATCATGATATAATAATAAAAAACTTGCATAATATTAATTTTAAAGAGAAAAGTTGAGAAATGGGCCTGAAGCTTTAAACTGAGGGTGTAGATAGCAATCGAGCCCAAGCCCAAGAATGTCACCGATCCCGTAGAAGCTCCATAGATCATATTTGTGTTCACTATTCGATCACCGGATCTCTCACTAATGACAGATCAACACAAACACCTCATCTCAAATCCTCACACCTATTCTCGATCTCCCATCGCCTCGTGATGCCCTAAACGCCACACTCATCTCTCCCTCTCGGCCTCTATCCTCCTCTCAAAGCTCGCCGATTCCGATTGTCTCCGATCCTCACCGCTCGATCGCCCCGATACTCACCGCTCGAACGCCCGATCCTCACCGTGTTCGCCATGGCCGCTTCTCTCACGATCACACGTAAATCGCCATCACTTTCTCGCCACTCTAACGATTTCGATTTCGAAACTGCTTTGGTTTTGTTTTTTACGATTTGGGAACGGAAAGGGGAAATGAAGAACCCTAGATCCTAATCGGTGGGAACGATGTTGACTGATGAAAAGGAAAGAGGCTATGTGATGAATCAGGGATCGGAACGGCGGTGGACGGCGGCTCGTGGCCGCAACCCCGTGAGATCCTTCTCACTTTATATCTTGTTCACCGCTGCTCAAGGATCTTCTCCCGAAAATGATGATGCTAGTTTAGACGGATTTTGTTCTGTGTTTTGTTTCGGTTTTTGGCTCGACAAGATTGTTCGGGTTTTTGCTGTTGATGTTTAGTATGCGGCTAGGTTTCTTGTCCGTGGAATTTCGGCTAGGTTTTGTGAATGCTTGTCTCGCCTTTGTTATAAACTTAATGCTTTTATAATCGCTGCTTGCTTAGGTTTTGTTATTCGATCCTTTGAAAACAAGGCTTTGTTTGCTTGATGGGCTTGCATCCTTTTGTTGTCAATGATGATTCCGATCATTTTGGCCGTTTGATCCGTACTTTCGATATGTTGGCCGTGTATTGTTTTGGTAAAATTTGCCTTAAAAGTGTCTACCCTTGCTGCCTGTAAAGCTACAAGACCGCCATGCCAAAACTGCTTTCAAAATTGCTTTTCCTCATCTTCTTTCCACACCTCCTACGTGGAACCAAGGGTTAACACTCTGTGGATTTGTAGTAGTGAGTTTTATGGCCGATGATTTGTTATGAGGCCTCTTATGATCGAAACCCCTTGCAACCCGATTCCGAGAAGAAGATCCTAATGATGAGATAAAATAAAGCATTGTCTTGTGTTATTATTGCTGCCCGCTTATTTGCTAACTGCTTTCTTATTGTTTCATGGACGTGAGCACCACTACGAGCTCAGAAAACAATGAAGGACAGCTTGAGGAAAGGAATGCTCGAGCACGAAGTCAAGAACGCGCTCATGAAGACATTGGCGCTTGAAATTCAAAGGGTGTAGAACACATTAGTATTCAATAGGAATTTGTAACTTGTATTCAAGATTTGATAAGTTGTAAAACAATGTATACTCGTTTTGTATTCTTGTAAAACCTTAGAGTAATTCAAAACTTTTTGTAATTTTATGAACACAAGATTTGGTAATTATGTACCAATCATGAGTTTTAGTTTCAGATCTTCGATAATACCAATGCGATTTCCATCGCTAGTAATTTGTGTATGAAAGTTAGAAATTGTATGAAAGTTGAAAATTCAGAATGAACCAAACATTCCAAAAAATTTGTCATTATTGAATAAAATATGGATTATGTACCCAACAAAATGGCTCGAATTTGAATGTGGTATTGTGCAATTTTGTAGAGTTGAAAAGAGAGTAAGAGGATTAGAAGTTATATGACAAAAGAAATTTGAAACTTTCACAACTTTCCTTGAAAATTAATGGCTCGTAAAAACTTGGTCTATGTTCACAAATGAGTTTAGGATAGCATAATCAAAACGAGTTCTTGATTTCAAACTTAACACATCACTAATGCAATTTCGTCATAAAACTTGTAGCTATTATTTGGAAACCATACTTACCGCAAAATGAATGGTTTATACTCGACATGGTGAAGTATCGATTAAAAGCGATTTAATTTCAAATTCAAACCGAATCAAAAATCTCGTACAAGTAAAGACATGGTTGCTAAACATAACTTCAAGTATGCTTCCGATTCGCTTTTAGAGATAAACGGTCTTGAGAAACACCATGAGTGAAAAATTTGAACATCCGAGAAAACAACCTTCTCGAACACGCTCAACTCTTTAAATCCTCCTTCCAACTCAACAAAGCATCAAATATACAATAGACAGCCCGAACTTGTAATCTAAAGAAAACCCCAAACATCCAAACCGCCTTTGCCATTCCTAAATTCCGTTGGTTAACAAGTAAACATCTTCTAAATCTTGTAACATAATTACCTCAAGCCAAACCAAACCCTAAAACCACGTAATCAAGACATCAATGCACATACGCAACGCGGTACCTTCCGCATACAAAATGATACGAGTTTGAACCGATCGCCTCGATGCAAGTAATGATACAGATGTAATGAATGAATGAATGTCTAGCACGAGTGGCCCAATGAAAACGTATGCAAATGAATGCAAAGCCTGAGCCAGATAACATTGATATAGGAGGGCAAATTTTGGGGTGCAACAATGACAATGTTCAATTTCAAGAAAAGCTGAAAGTCAGAAACAGCTTAAAATAAGTGCTTAATTGACCTAAACACTTACCTGAACTTGAAGTTTGAATCAAATTGAAGAGGAATTCCTTGTGCTCTTTGTAATACGGTGAACTGACTTTTAGGATTTTTGTATCCAAATGTGCGGATAGCAAGAGTCGCCACCGACTTTTATTTTTATCCAATTAAGGGAAGGTAAAAGTAACAGAAAAAGACCTTCGTTAGATTCTGAGTTCGGGAGAATGGTTATGAAAAGGGAAGGTATTAGCACCCTTTCCATCCGTAGTTATCTACGGCTCTTAGTTGCTCTAGATCACTTTTAAATTGCTTTCGTGTGTTTGACAAAATGTTTTGAAAAGGCATTTCGCTTTGACTTTGTAATGACTCATGTAGGAGTGTATACAAAGTGTTCTAAATGTTTGTTTTGAAAAGAATTTGAACTTTGAAAAAGTGTATGTGTGAAAAGCATTTGATAGAGCAAGCAACTAAGAGACTTATTTACCCACCTTAATTGGTCGCTTTGTTGTACTTCTACATTCCTTTAGAATAGCGCTAGCCATACCATTAGTTAGTAGGTAGCTCCATCGCTGGATGTAAGCGGACATTCGAGGACATCGGATGGTCATAGAAGGCAATTGTAGGAAGTATCCTAGCACATTCAAGGACTATCATCATTTTTTCGTAGGCGACAATCGAGGGTCAAGATCATGTATTCGGAGGCGACATCGTGGGTCTTATGATCTTTGTATCAAGGGACTATGATGATTTGTTTGAAGGCAACGGCTAGAATACCTCACGCTCGAGGGACATGACCATTTGGAATCGAAAGGCATCGAGAGAGAATTACCCTAAGGGGTGCGTGTGTGAGAGAAGTGTGTTGAATCCAGAATATATTATCTTGAAGTTAGTGTGAGCTATGTCCAATTATTATCTTGCCATACACGCCTAGTTACTAACAGTTTATAGGGTGCGGAAAGTAAAATGCGGAATGTAAAGTGCGGAAAGGTAAATCCTACGCTATTACATGGCTTCAAGTATACATAATTTAAACTTGCGGAAAATAAAACCCTAGATTAAACTATTACAACCCATAAGCAATTACATTATTGGAAAAAATAAAACGATAAAAGAAAACGTCCGAATCGGAGCAACCTGTGAAAGAATAAGAAAATCGGGAAATATGATGAAATTGAAATAAGAGAAGATGTTAGAAAAAATGCAAATTTTAATATGAGAAAATTAATATATGCTGGAAATAAGATAAATATATTAAAATAATTTTTTGGGATTTTTTTGGAAAAGATTTAATAATTAAAATGCAATTTATAATGATTTAAATGCTAAAATAAAAATAAAATAAATATGCATGCAAAAATAATATTTTTTTATTTATTAAATTAAATAAAGGTTTTTATGAAAATAATGCAAAAGAAAAATGTTTTGGTAATTTTTAATGCAGAAATAAAATGTAAAGAAATTAAAATAAATGGAAAATATTGAAATAATGTGAAAAATATGAAAATATGAAAAGAATGCAAAGTTTGTAAAAGAACACAACCGTCCGTGCATGGTTCGAATCGAGGACCGAAGAGCATCTTGAAACAGTAACGCCTTAACCATCGGGCCAAGTGGCGCTTGGTGTTGGAAAGCGTAAATCAATAGATATGAATGATGACGCGTCCCGGGAATATTTGAAATACAGCCACCGCGGACCCCATCTCGAATGAGAGAACGAATCAGAAGCGCCATCGTGCCACGCATCCTCGCCGGTCAAACCGAAGTCACGACGCCGAGTCTAGCTCCTATTGCCTTCTCCTGACCAAAACAAAACACGAAAAATACGACGGATAAATGGAAAAGGAGGACCTTGTCCACCTAAATCGGACCTCCTGAGTCCATTGATGGCATTAGTTTTGACTGAATCGGCCTGTACAGGCCGGTTCGAAGCTCACAGTCCAAAAAAAACCTAACAATGGCATTACGCGATTCTAACGTCCAAACCTTCGAACGATGGCCCAGATCTCACCCATGTAACCACATGATCATATTGCAAGCATTAGAATCAATTAAAACAGGCTGGTAATAAAAATACGAATTCAAGAAAAATCAATTATGTATGCATGTATATGGTTCGATTCAGCGTGTTTTAAACCATGGCAAGAGTGTGTACTTACTCAAACTTACCTCCTGAAGACAATGGGATGGTTTGTTTGGACTGAAAAGGACTGGAAACAAGAACACGATTTTTGCAACTTTCTTGGAAAATTTTGACAAAATAAGGGTTTGGCTTGAGCTAGGGTTTCGTCCTTTGTACTGGCTGCATTGCTTGGTATTTATAGGAGTTTTTGGAAGAGAAAAAACAAGGAAAAAAGATTGGAAATTGAATGTGCAAATATTTTCTTTGAAAATCAAATCAAATTTTGAAGAAAATATGATTTTCTCATCAATGCCATGGCTTGCACGAATTTGGTAAATGGTGTGGGCTTTCTTGGACATTAAGAGAGATATAAATCCAACTTAATTAAAAAAATAACTTAATTTTCATATTTTACATAATTTATTTTTGAATTAAATGTTATAAAATTCAAATATAAATCATGAAAATAGAAAATCACCAATGCCAAGCATTTATGGGTCAAAAATCATGTCATGAACAAGTTTGGATCAAAAGATTATAGGCCCATTTGGAAAATTTTGCATTTTGACCAAAATGTCCTTTTGTGCAATTGTCCAAAATTGCCCAACTTCTGAATAGTGTATCTTGCTCAATTTTCCACATTTTTGAGTGTTCTTGGACTTTTTGGAAAGCTCTAAGAGTCCTCTAACCAATGTCTTTGGTCTCATCTCAATTGGAGTTACCATGCTCAAAATATCTTCAAAACAAAAAGTTGACTTTTTGTTGACTTTGAAAATGACCTATAATGTTTTGAGCTATACCTCTCAAATGAAGCATTTTTTGGACATTCTTGTGAGACATGAAGTTGTAGAGAAATGAATTTCCTTCAAAACAAGAGGTGGTGGAAAAATTTCTGAGAAAGTATGAGAAAGTTATGGCCAGTCAAAGTTCAGTTGACTTTTCATCTAGAAACCCTAATTTAGAAAGTTTGACTTTTGGGCAAATCTTGAGTTTTCTTGATGAATCATGATCAACCCTTGATCAAATGATGAATGTAACTTCAAAATGAGGATGTTGACCAAAAATCAGAAGTTTTGACTGTATGTTGACCACAGTTGACTTTTTGTCCAATACACCCGATTTTCAACCATCTGAGCAATTGTCTGAGGAAACTTGACTTGTGAAGCTTGAAACTTGACATGGAGAATCTTTGAAGCATATGAGGAGGCATGAAGGCCATTGGAGATGTTGGAAATCCATCTTGACTTGAGAAATACCAAACCCTAGTTTGGGTTGATTGTCTAGGAGAGAGTTTGTCTGATCAACTCTTGAGGAATCCTTGAGTATGGATGTATGAAATATCTTTGAGAAGATGGAGGGCAAATTTTGGGGTATGACAGCTGCCCCTGTTCAATCTTCTTGTACTGGAAGGGTTAGATTGACATGCTTGTCTTTCGTGACCTGGAGGTAGAAGATGATTGAACACCGAGTACGCCTGAAAATTTGCACTCGCTGTTGGTGGATGATGCGGGAATGGGCTTACAGATGCCATTTGGAGAAGTTGGAGACTTCGCTGGGGAACGAGTCGTACGCTAGACTCGGAGTCGTTAAATAGAGAGTCGACGAGATGGGCTTAAGATGCCATCCGAAAAGTCGATGCCGGGGAGCGAGCCGACGTTAGACTCAGATGTTCCCGAATGGAGAGGAGATGGGCTTAAAATGCCATCCAAGGAGTCGACGTTAGACTTCGTGTTCACCTTGAATGAGGTTATTGGTTTGTATTGATTTTTAACCATATATGCAGCATTCTGAAAGTGAAGAGACGTTGACGAATAGTCGGAGATGGGCTTAAGATGCCATCCAAGGCAACTGAGTCGTACGCTAGACTCAGAAGCTGCTGATAATCGTAATAAATCGTGTTGATTACTCCGAGGGAAATTGTAGTTGGCAAGAATGTGGATAGCCCTTGTTGTGCGCCGTGTTGATCCATTGCTCTTATCGAGGATAACCGTAAGAGGTCTTTCGGATAGTTTTCCGCCGGTTCGGGCTTAACTCGACTAGTCGTCGGAGGACAACCAAAGGCGGTCTTTCGGATAGTTTTCCGCCGGCTCGGAGCTTAACTCGACCTGCTTATGCTGGCGACTTTCACCTGTTTTGGAGAAAACAAGAGAAACTTTGATAGAATATTGGTTAGTTTTATGCAAAGTATGATGCATGACAGTGTATATGAATGACATATGCATGAGTTATGACTTTTATGAGAAATGCATGAATGATGAATGTCGTGATATTTCAAAACATATCCATCTCGAAGAAGATGCGGATATTCTGTTTGAAGATTTCTGACTTCTGCCTGGGGAATTGAGTAGGTGGAAACCCCGCTCTTGAAGGAGGAGAAAGATATCCGGGATTCCTCCGATGCACTGTCTGACCAAGTCCTGGGCCTAGATATTGTTGAGGAAGGTAGAGATTTGAGAGGCTCGTTGTCGGAGATCTCATATATAGACCCTGCTGAGGAGAATCTGGAAGGCGATCCGTTGGGGACCTTGTATGTAGATCTTGCTGAGGAAATTTAAGAGGTGCTCTACTGGGGGATTCTGAGTGTAGATCTCGCTGGAGAGCATTTGATGGTTGCTGAGAGACCGGGCTTGAAGAGTCTGGAGTCCGTTGTAATCTCTGGCTGGGGAATAAAAGTGTATGCTTCCTCCGATGCACTGTCTGACCAAGTTTTGAGTCTGGATACCGCTGCCGGGGAGAAGGGGGAGGATTGAGACACGTCCGCTGGGGATAAATGCCTTGACTGGGGATGAGGTGCTACTGCTTGGAGACTGATGTAACATTGCTCGGTTGAGTGAAATTGCTGCTCGTGGATTCCCTTATACTCCGCTGGGGAAGGTGTGTGTGGGTGACACCTTTATGCTCGTGGGAACTATTTGTTGACCTTCGCCATCCCAATTCCTCGAACCCGTAGTAAGTACGCTTGTATGTTCACTTTTCGTATGTTTGTGATCGATTCTTATTGTCAAATGCGTATAGTCATTCAAAGCAAACGTCGGACTTATTGCAAATAACAACCATGTAAATTGTAAAGAGAAAGAAGCTATATATTTTTTTTGACAGGTGGCGTATGGCCAAGTAGTTTGTACACAAGAAAGGTAAAAAGCTATGCGGAAACAATCTCGTTAAGTCCCAACTATGCTAGTACTATATATTTCGACTATCTCATCTCCTTGCCGTCAGAGAGAAAGTAGACCGATCTTCGCCATTTGAATCTTGAATGATAGTAGTCCGAAGCGTATGATCCGAAGAGACATAGTCGCACGCTTAAATCCCTAACTTTGCCTAGACCGCCTTTCGGTTTTCACCACCGGATACCTTTTTGCCCAAGCCGCTTTTCGTTTTCGACTGCCGGTGTACATGTTTTGTATATATCCTTAATTTTTGCCCGAACCTTTGGTTCGCCAGATGCCCTTATTTTTGCCTAGGCCACGACCTAGCGGTCTATTTCACGCGTAGTATTTTTGACTATGTCTGCTCACTGTGGTGTAAGTCCTCACCATCCATGGTGCTAAGTATCATAGTCCGCCGAAAATACTGTTTGACTACAAATGGTCCCTCAGGTGGGAGTCCATTTGCCCCGGATCACCTTGTGGAAGGATGATGCGCTTGACTACTAGATCACCGACTTGGTAGACCTTGTTTGACCTTCTTGTTAAATGCTCGATCATTCGCTTCTAATAAATCTTCCATGGCGATGGATGCGAGTCGCTTCTCATCAATCAAATTAATCTGGTCAAGGCGAGTCTCGATCCAATCGCCTCGCTAACTCGCCTCCGGAGGACTCGTTGAGGGTATCCAACCTCGATGGGCAAGACGGCTTCCATACCGTGATACGAGAGAGGGGTTGCCCTGATGTTCGTGTCAGAAAGCGATAACCATGAAGAGCAAATGGTAACATCTCATGCCAATCTTTGTAAGTCACCATTTTCAGATAATCTTCTTAATGTTTTTGTTGGCGGCTTCCATCGCGCCATTCATTTTAGGCCGATATGGAGAAGAATTATGATGCTTGATCTTGAATCGCTGCAGAGTTCAGTGATCATCTTATTGTTGAGATTGGAACCATTATCCGTGATAATCCTTTCGGAGTGCCATACCGATGATAAGATTATGTTTGATAAATCGAGCCACAACATTCTTGGTAATGATGCAACGAGGTCGCTTCTACCCACTTGGTGAAGTAATCAATTTCACAAGGATGAACCGATGTCCATTGGAAGTCGGGCTTAATCTCCAATCATGTCAATGCCCCACATTGCAAAAGGCCACGAGAAGTTAAAACATTCAGAGGTACCGAGGTACGGCACTTTGTCGGCATAACCGCATTTGTGACAAGATCGAGCATACGGTGACAATCGCTTCCATGGTGGACCAATAGTAACCTGCTCTCAAAATCTTCTTAGCCATCGTGTGCCCACCGGAGTGGTACCAAATTCGCTTCGTAACTCTTCCATGATACGCATTGTCGCTCGTCTACACTGAGTAAGCACAAGTCGTGGTTGCGCTTGTATAAGATGTCGCTGCGAGGAAGAATTTGATGCGAATCTTCTCATGAACTTTATCATTGATGATGCCCTCGCGGATATTCCCGAGTCTCAAGATACCTCACGCCATAGTACCAAGGTTTCTTCCTCGATCAAGCTCATAACAATACGGTTCGTCGAATTTCTCAATGATGATCCGGGAGCCTCGTTGTCCCATCTAACCTTGAACATAGACGACATAGTAGCCAATGCGTCCGCCAACCGATTCTCTTCTCGTGGAATATGATTGAAAGTGATTTCTTCAAGTAGGGAATCAAACTCAAACATGCTCTCGATATGGAATGAGATTTGATGCTTCGTATCCCACTCGCCTTAACTGACCGATCACCAAAGCCGAGTCTCCATACACTTGTAAGAACTTGATTCTAAGTCAATAGCAGCTTTAAGACCCATGATGCACGCCGACCGCCATGTGTTAGTGCAATCAAACATAATCAAGTGAAAGGCGATGTCCGTAGGGATGTAATGATGGCGCCAATGCCATTGCCAAGTGAGTTTGAGGCTCCATCAAAACCATAGTCCATCGGGATCCTTGTTCGTGTCCTTCGTCTGGCCCGGTTCTTCAACTGTGACTAGTAGAACATCTTCATCCGAAATTGAATCGCATAGATCGATAGTCATCTACGGCTTGATGAGCCAAATGATCGGCTACTACACTTCCTTTGATCGCTCGAGAAGTGTACCGATGTCATATTCGGTCAAGATCATTTGCCATCTTGCTATTCTTCCGGAGAGAGCTGGTTTCTCAAAGATGTATTTTATCGGATCCATCTTGAAATCAACAAGGTAGTGTGAGTCAACATATACTGCCTTAGTCGGCGAAAGCAGCCAAAGCGCTGCAAGTTTTCTCAAGTCATGAGTATCTTGTTTCACACCGGTAAACTTTTGCTAAGGTAGTATATTGCATGCTCTTTTCGACTGCACTCGCCATGTTGCCCCAACACACACCCCATTGAGTTCTCTAACACCAAGTACATGATAAGAGGTCTTCCTTCAAAGCGGCATCGTGGATAGGAGGATTCTGTAGGTACTCCTTGATTTTGTCAAAAGCGATCCGCAATCGCCATTCCATTCCACTACTTGATCTTTCTTTAATAACTTGAAGATTGGCTCACAAGTAGCGCTAGTGTGCAATGAATCTGGCAATGTAGTTCAATCGGCCCAAGAAACCTCTGACTTCCTTCTCGGTGCGGGGAGCTGGCATCTCTTGAATAGCTTTAACCTTCGCAGGGTCAACCTCAATACCTCTTCCACTGACTACAAACCCTAGAAGTTTTCCTGATCCGACTCAAAGGTGCACTTGTTGGGATTAAGTCTTAGTCCGTACTTCTTCAACCTATCAAACAGCCGCAGATGACCAAGATGTTCTTCTTCAGTCTGTGATCGAGCTATCATGTCGTCGACGTAGACCTCTATCTCGTGATGAATCATGTCATGAAATAATGTTACCATAGCACGCTGATAAGTGGCGCCTGCGTTCTTCAGTCCGAACGGCATAACCTTGTAGAAGTGCCCCACCGTAACGAAAGTAGTCTTTCCATGTCTTCGTGAGCCATTTTGATCCGATTGTAACCGGAGAAACCATCCATGAAGGAGAAAACCTTATGCCGAGCGGTATTGTCAACCAAAACATCAATACGAGGAAGTGGGAAATCGCCTTCTGACTCGCTTTGTTCAGATCTCGTAATCCACACACATTCGCATCTTTACCATCCTTCTTAGGCACGGGTACCACATTTGCAACCCATCGATAGGAAGTAACGGCTAGGAAACCAGCGTTGAACTGCTTCATAACTTCGCTTTGATTTTCTCCGACATCTCAGACGATGCGACGAACCTTCGCTTCACCGAGAAAACCTTCTTTTGTCGGCAACCGTGTACCACAATATCAATGTCTAAACCAGCATGTCTTCGTATGACCAAGCAAAACCTCAATATAGTCTCGTAGCATCCGAACCAACCTTTCTTTAACACTGCTCTCAAGACCCGCCTCCTATCTTGATCTCTTTTCGTTTCGCAAGCACTCAAATTCACAACCTCAACTTGTTTCTTCGTGGTCAGATAACTCGCCTTCTTGCAGAGCCGGCAAGTTCTCCGGCACTTCACAATCTTCCTCACTTTCGCCTTCGGCTTGGTAGATCGGATTATCAAGTCATATTTAGCACTAGCAAAGCATATTAACGAGATTCGGAGTGATTCTCGCAGTTGTATCACGGGTGTGTGTAAGAAACACATAGCTTTTGAAGGTGATAAAGTAAAGAAAGAAAACACAATTGAATGCAAAAGTCCAACGATTTATTGAATGAAAATACGCAAACGATGATAATAACCTCGCAACGAGCCATGATGCCCTGCAAGGCACTAGGCTTTCAAAGTTTATTGTTCAAACATAAAGAAATACGAAAAGCAAAACAAAACAAGAGCAATTACTCCCGACTAAAGGAGATTGGTATGACGCCTTCGGTCTTCCAATTGTCGAGCCCATGATCCGAGTTGGGAAGATCCACTTGTCGATGTCAAGCCGTCGCCGCCTTCTATAGCATGGATTCCACTCCGATGCGAAAGGAAGTTGGCCGCATGTTCGCGGCGTATCATCTTCTGACCTTGATGGTGAAGCCTAAACCGCCTTGTCAAATTTGAAAGGAAGATCGTGGAGCTGACCCCAAACAAGACTACCTCCTTGTTCAACAAGAGCATCTTTCAACGAGGCCATTCTAGGTGGAACTTGTAACTTCAGAGGACGGAGAGTCAACAGCACGACTGGTATTGTTTCAAAAGCTTGACAGGAGTCTCAAGAATTCACCTCCATCTCAAGGTATCGGAATGACCGAGATGACCGACCATATCTTCTTCACCACATACGGTGACAACCTTCCCTTTCACCGGTACTTCAGCTGATGCAAGGTAGAGGTAATACCGCCACATGTATCCAAGGGCGCCCAAGTAGGCAAGAATAAGTCGACGGATGTCCATGACAAAGAAAGTAGAATCAAAAGTCCGGGAACCGACTTTAACAGCAGAGTGAGCTCTCCAAGCACTGCTCGCTTAGAACCATCAAAAGCTCTCACAATAATGTCACCGGTCTCGTAACCAACCCTTCGACATCAAGTCGATCAAAAGCGCCTTCAAGGATATTCAGAACCAAAGGTCAACCAAAACATGAGATGGTAGTAGACTTTGCATTCAACAGTAGATGTGCAAGGCTTTGTTATGTTCCTTTCCGCAGGAGTCAAATCAAGATCGAGAAGCCTAGGCCGTTGTTGGCAGCCGTGCTAGCAATACAAACTTTGAATTGATCAGCTGGTAGTGTCTTTGCACATGAGCATTCTTCTAAACTTCACCAAGGCATTAGCATGAGCCTCGGAGCACAAGAGCAAAGCGAGCATGGATATCTTGGACGAGTCTCGTCCAATTGTTCCACAACATTGTAATCACTCTTCTTGATGATCTTCGAATTTCCATTTCTTGTTTGAGGTGTCTTCAAGAACTTCCTTTGGTACTTCCGTCGAGCAGATGAGTCACGGTTCTTTCCTCTAGTCGGGATGTTGATTGAGTAGGAATGCGAGCTGGAGTCGCAGTGTCTTTTGGAGAGATCTCGAGAGAATACCTTCCGGCTCGTCACCCATCGATCCGTGATGTTGTCGATGTCGAATGATAGCTTCATGGTTAGATCTTCAATGGTCGAGGGTCTTGCTTGACACCATGATAGTAAACATCACCCATAGTTCCAAGGGATAGCCTTGTCAGAGGAATATGGAACTGGTCTGGGAGAAGTGATAATGAGAGGTGCCACCTAGGTATAGGATCAGCAGAGGAAATTTTATTGTGTTAACATCAAGATAGTCTTCGTGGAAATCACCCCATCCGTCGCTTTAACATCTTCAATAGGAATCTTGTAACTCTTAGGAACAAGTACTTCACCATGTAATCATACTTTCCACTTGTATCCCAATACGATGGCACATTGCTCGCATTGTCGATCTTCAACTTAGACATTTCTTCACACGCTTCGCATGTGTGGTTCGTAAATAGATCTCACGGTTATCCATCATGCATTGAACACGCTTCTCAACCAACACCACCATCAGTATATGGGCACCAACGACAATTCTCGGGCATCCCGATTGACACCGCTTGCAACAAATTTTCCTTAACACCATCGAGGAATGGTCAAGTCATCTATGTTGAAAACATAAGTATCGCTCCCACAAGATTGGAACCCTTGTCATGGTTAGGCATAGGCGCTGATCACATTCGAGTCTCAACAGAGGATCAAACTCAATCGCTTAGCTTCAATCATATCTTGAATCTTGTTCTTCGTGAGCCCAACAATTATCGTTGTCATGTCCTGGCTGTTGGAATGGTAAGCACACTTAGCATTAGGATTGTACTGAGAGGAAGTGTTGACATTCCGAGGAGGATCCTCAAGGTTATCAGCCTGCTCAACATGTGTTGCAAGGCTTGACAAAGGCATGTTGATCTTCGAACCGCCTTCGGGCGCTGCTCGTTACGCCTGTCTCGCGAGGTTGTGCCGATGTAGGATTGAGATCACAACCCCCACGATTGAGCGCGGTCGGTCTTGGCTCGGCTTTTCTGACCATACACAGATTAGCTTTTCTTACCACCAAAAGATCTCTTCGCAGATTTGAAGATGACTCTACATGGATCTTCCCACTCTTGATACCGCCTTCAATGCGCTCTCCGTCATATATCACTCGTGAATCCGGATGAAGAATTTCCAATCGATGATTGAAGAACGGGCTTGTTGTTCCCATGAACATATCAACCAACTCCCTATTGACAAGGGTGGTTGAACTCGCCGCTAGATCTCTCCACTTCGAGCATACTCCTTGAACTTCTCACGACCCATAGACATGCTTTGTAGTTGCATGCGAGTGGGTGTCAATTCAAAGATTGTACTATATTGTCTCAGAAAGCATCAGCCAAGTCACCCAAGTACGGATACGGTCATTCTCTAGCGATAGTACCATTCCAATTGGGTTCCTGACAAACTCTCTTGAAAATAGTGCATCCACAACTTTCTCATCAAGGGATTGATCTTCGGACATAGGACTTCAAATGAAGCTTAGGGCAAGACATGCCATCATACTTAGCAAAAGTAGGAACTTTGAATTTGGGAGGAATCACAACACCGTGAACAAGACTCGATCATCAAAATTCAGCCCGACATCTTCGTGTTTTCCACAAGATTCAGACGGTCTTCAAGTTGTTTGTACTTGTCATCTTCATCGAGTGTTGGCTATAATCGAATGATCCTCTCCTCCTTTCTTTGGCTCACGCTGATCACCTTCATCACCCTTGGTACTCCCTCGGTATGGACACTTCCTTCAGAGAGCTCGACACGGCCGACCACCTTAGGACCCCTTTGAAACGCCTACCCATGTCGAGGAGACCAACAACCTTCTTCTTCTTGTTGATGAGCTTCTTCAAATCTTCTTGGCCTTGACCAAGTCAGTGAACATCTGTTGAAACCGAGCATTCGAGCCCGAGATCTTTGACACTGCTCAAGAGCCATTTCGCTAAAATAAATAGCAAATGAGAAAACCAATTCCAATGTACCGTGATGCAATGTTATGATATGCTATGCAATGTTTATGCGAATGCAATGCAATGTTTTCAAGGACCTAAGAGATTTAAATTTGTTAAACAAGCAATGAACAAACATTTATTAGTACTTCTCATTATTCTTTTTCTTTTAAGTACAAGAGATAGCAATAAAAGAAAACATAAACATCCTAAAGCTCTAAGTCTCCCATGGGCGCTTCCTCTGGTGCCGATGCGTTGATGTTTCGCCCTCGTGAAGTAGCTTGGTCAACTCTAGGACTTTCTTCTCTTGCATAGCATTGAGCTTCAAAGGTATCCTTTCTTCTTGTCAATCCAGATCTCTTCAAGTCTTCAAAATCGTGAGGCATGTCGATGGAGAACAAAGATAGGGTACGCCACCTATAGCAACAGTTCCATAATTACTGTAAAACAGCGTGAATGGCATCATGAGGTTTTGAGCTCGAGCTCGCACCCATTTGAGGTAAGGTTCCCAAGGAATGGAGTTCGGTGCCCCAAAGTCTTGGTATCAGTCTTCTTTACCATGCCCCAAGCATGTATAAACCTTCGTCGGTAATTCTGGAGATCATGATTGTAATCGAACACAATATCTTGGAGAAGTATATCATGTGGACCATCTCTTCGAGCAAAACCAAACTGACGTAAAGCTAGAGAAGGGTTGTAAGTAATACCTCCCCTTATACCAAGTAGTGGTACATTAGGGAATTCTCCGCAACGCTCAATGAATGTGAAACTTTGAGAGAAAAGATTCCAACGGATATCTGAATGAGAGAGTGACATCAATCTTTGAGACCATCTCAACCTTTGTTCATTCTTCAAAACTGATGGAGGAAGGTGCGAAATAAACCACCTTGAAAGTAACGGTATACAACACATGAGAGTTCCTTGTCGCTTAGTAGTACGAGTGTGGAGAGAATGTAGGATGTCTCCAAGCAAAGTAGGCACTGGATTACGGGTAAGAAACAACTTGATGGCATTGACATCTATGAATTGATCCGAGTTAGGGAATAGAACCAAACCATAAATTAGCAAGGCGACAATGTTCTCAAATGCATGGAAACTCATAACTTTGAGGAATTCTCGCTTGATTAAGAACTTGGAAAGTAAACCCTTAACTCCACTCCTAGTTTCCCAATTGGCTTCAATGTCCGAGCGCTTAAGATGTAAGGCGGATGCGATGTCTTCGAACTTAAGAACCTTTTCCAAACCGGTGAATGGCATTTGGTCAAGAATAGGTATCCCAAGTAGCTTAGAGAACTCTTCCAAGGTAGGAACTAACTGATAACTGAAATGTAAAGCAATGGTGTTTCGGTCAAAGAACTGAATAGACATGCATCATATCTTCTTCAAACCGAGATAACCAAGTCAAGTAGATAACCATGTCTTTGATGAACCGAGCATGATCGGGAATTTCAAACCAATTCTTTGAGTTGAGAAGGGATACCCATGAAGTTGATTCGATATCTTTCTAGAAGCCATAATCCCTACAAAAGAGCAAAGATAAATCCCTAGGTCCTTGAAATAGTTAGAAATGATATGCAATGCGAATGATGTCATGATGTCATGTTTAGCACACACAAACAATTCACACAATGAGCCTAGGTTTAAGGCTTGCATGAGGTATAGGTGATTACCCTACCAAAAGTTTGAGTTGGTTCATCCTGTCCTATAATAGTAACCGGGTTCTAGGAATCTCATATCATAGATCTTTCTCGTAGGCGCTTATTTCAATACGACGCCAAGTGGTCGATCGAAATGTCCCAAAAGTCGATCTCAATGAGCGTAGCATCGAGTATCAACCAACCTCGGTCTACACCAAAGCCGCCATCTCACTACCTTCTAATGGCCAAGATGGGTCAATTAAGGTTCTAAAAGTTTAGTTAGCTTGATGACACCACGCAGAAGCCAAATACTATCTTCAACTTGGGAATGAAGAGTATCGGACAACCAAAGTGTCACGCTAACGTAGCCATCATGTTGACCGCTGAGTTATACGCCTAACGGTCGCGATGATCTAATGCTACTTACCTAAAAGGAAACCCGGATCCGTGTAGGATCCCAACAATATAATACCCAAGCAACCCTTAAAGATAAAGCAAGCAAGTCAAACAAAAGCAATAAAATTATCTAGAAATCCCTAAGGCAATTCTCTTTAGGTGTAGTCCCCAGAGTCGCCGTTCAGAATACGGTGAACTGACTTTTAGGATTTTGTATCCAAATGCGGATAGCAAGAGTCGCCACCGACTTTTATTTTTATCCAATTAAGGGAAGGTAAAAGTAATGTAAAAAGACCTTCGTTAGATTCTCGAGTTCGGGAGAATGGTTATGAAAAGGAAGGTATTAGCACCCTTTCCATCCGTAGTTATCTACGGGCTCTTAGTTGCTCTAGATCACTTTTTAAATTGCTTTCGTGTGTTTGACAAAAATGTTTTGAAAAGGCATTTCGCTTGACTTTGTAATGACTCATGTAGGAGTGTATACAAAGTGTTCGGAAATGTTTGTTTTGAAAAGAATTTGAACTTTGAAAAAGTGTGTGGTGTGAAAAGCATTTGATAGAGCAAGCAACTAAGAGACTTATTTACCCACCGTAATTGGTCGCTTTGTTGTACTTACATTCCTTTAGAATAGCGCTAGCCATACCATTAGTTAGTAGGTAGCTCCATTCGCTGGATGTAAGCGGACATTCGAAGGACATCGGATGGTCATAGAAGGCAACTTGTAGGAAGTATCCTAGCACATTCAAGGACTATCATCATTTTTCGAGGCGACAATCGAGGGTCAAGATCATGTATTCGGAGGCGACATCGTGGGTCTTATGATCTTTGTATCGAAGGGACTATGATGATTTGTTTGGAAGGCAACGGTGCTAGAATACCTCTACGTTCGAGGGACATGACCATTTGGAATCGAAAGGCATCGAGAGAGAATTACCCTAAGGGGTGCGTGTGTGAGAGAAGTGTGTTGAATCCAGAATATATTATCTTGAAGTTAGTGTGAGCTATGTCCAATTATTATCTTGCCATACACGCCTAGTTACTAACAGATTATAGGGTGCGGAAAGTAAAATGCGGAATGTAAAGTGCGGAAAGGTACGCTATTACATGGCTTCAAGATACATAATTTAAACTTATGGAAAATAAAACCCTAGATTAAACTATTACAACCCATAAGCAATTACATTATTGGAAAAATAAACGATAAAAGAAAACGTCCAATCGGAGCAACCTGTGAAAGAATAAGAAAATCGGGAAATATGATGAAATTGAAATAAGAGAAGATGTTAGAAAAAATGCAAATTTTAATATGAGAAAATTAATATATGCTGGAAATAAGATAAATATATTAAAATAATTTTTTGGGATTTTTTTGGAAAAGATTTAATAATTAAAATGCAATTTATAATGATTTTGATCATGCATAAATTTCCCAGCCGAGATATAAGACCGGAGGAGGGTTTGTAGACATCCGGGATGGATCTCGGACTGTGGCTATGAGACGCTTATCCGATATAGTTCCTGCAATGATAAGAGACCGGTCAGCCGGATATGACCCGGACGCTCTATCCGGCTAGGAGGGTTTGATTGGTCTCCGCTACGCTATTTATGGGTCTACACAACGCTACAAATCATTAAGTAGCGGTTTCAAGTATTAATGGACGGTTACATCATTATGTTCATTAGTGATTGTTATGTTATAAAAGGAGGCCTTAGGCCATGGAAAAGGATCATTCTCTCATTTCCTCTCTAAACTACACACTAAAGAGTGGATGTTCATCGATCTATAAGGGCTCCCAACAAGGGTAAGCTAGACCTAAGCTTGAGGTCATGCGTCCTTCGTATGAACCTCCGAATCCCTTAAGATCATATATATAGTTTTTCCTGCAAGAACATTGGCGCCCACCGTGGGGCCCCGGTAAAACTTTCCCGGGCCTCAAGATTCATTCTAACTCCAAGGATGATCACTTCATCCCATCGGCTCATAATCCATTATGAAAAATGTGATCCGCATTTGATGTTCAAAAACCTTATTGGCAGTGAAACATCACTCACGTGCGCTTTAGATATGTGTATCACAAGTGTTCAACATTACTCTTGACATGCAAATTCCAATCCGAGGATTCCTTACCCGCCGTCCAAAAAACATTGGTGATGACCATGTTGTCGTATCCTTTCTGATGACGACACAAGGGTAGCGGGAAGCAGATATTTGTAGTTTAACAAATGATGATGGAGAAGTGATCGCAGGCATAAAATAGATAGAATCGATCACCACACGCATGGCGAGGCCGTCAATTTTCCCGAAGAAGGAAGCATGCCCGTCAATGGCGAAGATGGTGAAGATTTTGTCAATCTCGGAGTCCATGTGATCGACAATGGTGCTTGACGATCTCTGAGCAGGATTTGGGTCAAGCTCCTCAGATTCCGGTCCGTGTTGTTCCAATATTGCATGTTGATAGCTCGACACGGATTAAGGATCGGCGGTGGAGAAAGCAGTCATGCCCAGTCAAGACGCAAGAATTGGTTCAATAGCAATCTGTTACGGTCTGCGATGGACCTCGCCATCATCCTCTCAGCACTATCAGTAACCATTAGTGACTGTTATGAGATGAGGATTGACAATTTAAGAGAGCAGATTTTCGAAGCCGATGTCTCCATTATTCCCTAAGACCTCGTTAGTATGGCCACCCACCGACAATCTTAACTTCAAATCCGCATTCATCTCCAACGCCTATGCACGGTCGTGGGAACTGTGCAGATCCAAATTGCCATGTGCATGTCCAATTGATTTCGTGAATTCACTGGATCAGCAATTAAAGATAAGTAACGATCGTCAAAATTCATGAATTATCATTAATTAGTTTGCAACTGTTATATGATTATGCTTTACTGCTAATTACTGCTTACATTTGCTATAATGAACCCCAAAGCTTACCTGATTTAGTGATTGCCTCCTTGATTTAATTTTATATTTTTTGGGAATCAGAATCAGTTTTGGTTAATAAAAGTCTGAGACTGAGCTGAAAGGCGAGGGAGGATTCAGTCATAGCAGATATAGAGATTAAAATGTCTGCTTCAGATTATGGTCCGAGACAGAGACCTCTATGTTGATACTAGTAACATATCATGGTTGTAGTCAAACGGCGTTCATAGAGCGGAAAGTCTATGTCGAGGCTCGCCATCAGGAAGATAAGTTGTTCTTATTCTTTCTTGGTTACTGCAATAATAACGAAGTACCATTCATTTAAACACATGCTTAATGCTTATAATGGTGATATCATCTTGTTATTTCTTGAAATGCATACTGTTGTCGAGATACTTTTTATCTACGATACACATATTGATTAAATCTTGCACTGTTAAATAAGGTATAATCTTGAGAGTCCATGAAAAAACATCAAGGAAAGATGATGTTATGGAGTCGATGCACGCTTTTGCTCGACACTATCGTTAGGATGTTTGAAAAATCTCCGATGTCGCTTAAATTAAGATAAGTACCTCACTTCATATATCTAATTCGATATCCTGAGTATGTCAAAGGTATGATATGACTTCTAATTTGAGGGTATCTAAATCCGACGTAAAAATGAAGTTGCAATTAGTTTCATTTCTTTAGTCTTCATCATGAAGTTACATATGATTAATGTGGTATTGAAGAGTATGCTTATCTCCAAGCCTACGTAGTAATCTATAGTGAGTTAAAGGCATTGCAAGAGCCAATGGTTGTCGGTTTCTATATATTGTAGCAGCAGTTACCAATGGTGTTTAAATTGTGATCTTAATGTTTATAATTGTCATTGAGAAAGGTATTTAGTAGCATGGTAACTCCTCTTAAGAAATTAACACTAGTCATAACTTCTACTGTTCGTTAATCCATGTATCATATAGGCCATCATAGAGATGAAGGGATCTAACAAAAAACAGATGGAAATAGTCTACTATCTCTTTCAAGGAATCTGGTGATCATAGAGCGACATACCAAAGTGTTGATTATCCCCGCAGAAGGTTGTCGTGGAAGGGTCCCCGATGTGGTATCAAAGTTAGACGACTTGCGATATGATATCAGGAACTCAGGGTGAAGCAACGCATGGGTATGGATAAAGCAATACATGAGACAGTATTAGCTTTTTGGTCACTAGCATCACACCGTGGCTGATATTTGCGAGACCCCAAAATTCTAATGATGTTTCCGCCATACATCACATGTCCTCGGTCAGCAAGAGGTTTCGCCGATGTCTATTCAGGTCTAGAACGAGTTGGAAGAACAGGTGGAGATTGATGCGTCCTTGACAGTTGCCGAGACTGGGGATGAGGTGCATCGACCATACGAAGCTCATGTTACAGTAAAAGATTGAGTTTGTGAGTCACCGTATAAAGACAAAGATAAGTGTGTTGTCCCTTTTAATCATAAATTTTAGATATTTGATTAAATCTCTTGCGTCCAATCTGCGTCCGGTCTGTGTGTGTATCCACATAAAGCTCATAACTCAAGAAACTCCCTAACAAATAAGCATGCAGAGTTAATTTTTAGAAACTAATACATTTTTAAGAGCATGAATTCAAGTAGCAGTGACTGGGAAATCATCCACATGAATGTGAATAAAGACATTCACGTTTATTTATTTTCACTTATGTTTATATCACGCATTACTATGAATGTTTCTGCATCTTGGTGTATCTTGGTATATAATATATTTTGCATGGTATTTTAAAGTCGGGCTTTACGATCAATCGCATATATTTATTTATAATAATATAACATAAAGGTATGTGATTAGTGAAGGCAAGAATCACACTAGTCTTATGGTGTTGACTATTACGAGAAGGGAGTTATGAATCATGAAATAAATCACAATGATGCAACAGAGCCAGCCATGATTTCGTGACCGACATGTTTTTTATTGAAACCACTTATCTATTTTTGCTATACATGTTACTATATTATCTAACATGGATAACTATTTTGAATTGTATCTTGGTGAAATGCTACAGTAGCTAAAAACAACTTATATAGGTGACATCAAGGAGTAGTAAGCTGCATATCATAATATTTATCTAGAGTTGTTATATTTTATTATGTTTAACAAATGTTTTGTTTATCATGGCTACGCTGCAATACCAACGCTTCAATCTACGCATTGTTTGAAGCAAAGACAACTGCAAATGAGTAATCGGAATGACTGCTTCTAATATAAAATGTAGTCCTTCTCCCCACGTATGGAAGCATTCTATTTTTGTTAAGTATTAAAATAAGGAGAGGACCGGACAATATGTAGAATATAAGCGAAGCACCTAGCCTAAATACTCGAGGAGCAAAACGACAAAAATTGAGTCCTCTTTGATAAAGGATGGCTTAGTATCAAAGCACTTCTTCTTTTTTAAAGACTAAAGCGCTTGGGGGGCTCATATAACCATCCCGATCAAGAATGGTAGAAGAGAAGACAGCGAAAAGCCGGGTAGATTGAATTGTTGAAATTTTGTAAAAGATTACAATATTTAAAATACCATTGTGTAAGGGTGTCGCCTTACTCCTATGTGGCTAAGAGGCATCCGGGAAGTTAAGTATAGTTTGTAAAAGACTAAATAGGATGTAATCGTAAAAGTGCTCCGCACCTCAAGACTTGATATGGCGGAATCAAAGGCTTGCCGACGCTAAGCTCGGCCTATGATCGCCTTCACCACGGAAAGGCTCGCTCCTATGCGGAATACCCTTGGTCAACCTCGCCGAGGCTCGAACCCATTGGCGACGATCGCTAAGCTCGGTCTATGATCGCCTTTCACCACGGAAAGGCTCGCTCTATGCGAATACTCCTTGGTCAACCTCGCCGAGGCTCGAACCCATTGGCGACGATCGCTAAGCTCGGTCTATGATCGCCTTCACCACGGAAAGGCTCGCTCCTATGAATACTCCTTGGTCAACCTCGCCGAGGCTCGAATCCATTGGCGACGCATCGCTAAGCTCGGCCTATGATCGCCTTCACCACGGAAAGGCCTGCTCCTATGCGGAATACCCTGGTCAACCTCGCCGAGGCTCGAACCCATTGGCGACGCATCGCTAAGCTCGGTCTATGATCGCCTTCACCACGGAAAGGCTCGCCCATGCGAATACCCTTGGTCAACCTCGCTGAGGCTCAATCCATTGGCGACGCATCGCTAAGCTCGGTCTATGATCGCCTTCACCACGGAAAGGCTCTGCCCTGCGCGAATACCTTGGTCAACCTCGCTGAGGCTCGAACCCATTGGCGACGATCGCTAAGCTCGGTCTATGATCGCCTTCACCACGGAAAGGCTCTATTCCCATGCGGAATACCGGTTAACCTCGGCAGAGGCTCAACCTTCTCGGGTCAACCTCGGTGGCTCAACCCCCTGATCATCCCTATAGAGGCTCAACCTCAAAGGCCTCGCTCCTACGCGAACAACCTTCCTGGCCAAGCTCGGTGGGCTCAACTGCCTCGATCATCCCTATGGAGGTTCAACTCAAAGGCTCGCTCACTAACAACCTCTCGTCACCCTCACCGGACTATGATTCAGCCCCTGATCAACCTCTGGGGCGATTACACCTATAATTTCTTCAAACGCCCGAGCATCGGTCGATCTCTGATCAACCCTAGTGGCGCTGAAGCCTCAAGTGAGCTACCAAGAGCTCTGATTCCGTCTCGGATCTACTCTTAGTGGCATTTAAAACTCTAAATTCAGCCAGCCCGCAGGGGGGCTCTATATCTAACACGTAAAAGCGGTAAAAAACTAAAGTGGTGTCATGAACAGTTGTTATGTGCTTGGAAAAGTCAATATAGCCTGCTTGATGCATCATGGGACTTGGGGGCTGGTCTAGTTAAGTTAAGTCTTACTACCAATAGCCCGACAAAGTTTTGAGCCCAGGTCGGACTAAAAACGAGTGTTATGCTTGGGTTAAACTGGAGTATCGATTCAGCAACGAGGATAGGAATACATTGGCGTTCTGGGATAGTAGCATAACATAAAATCGTCATGAGCAACCTTAAAAGCTCGTCTGCATTGCATGTAAGGAGAAGGACCTTAATTGATTCCGCCTAAACATTTTCATCAAAGCTTGACTCAAGATACTGGGGCTAGTTTGTCTATATATCTTACCGCCCGAGTCGAGATGGAGGTCGAAGGAATTTTTATCCCTACCATCCCCGAATCCGCCCGCTAAAACGAAGCATACCGAGTATCGATTCCAACGACGCGCGTAATATTTAAAAACCTCAAAAGCGAAGAATGATAAACCACCGTGTAAATTCACACTAAAGCACAAAGGTATTGAGGTCCTACCGATCAAAGTTTATGTTTCTATTAAAATCGAGCATAAGGCTTCAAGGTCTAGAAACCATATGCTCGGGGCTTATGATCATGCATAAATTTCCCACCAGATATAAGACCGAGGAGGGTTTGTAGACATCCGGATGGATCTCGATCGTCGCTATGAGACGCTTATCCGATATAGTTCCTGCATCAGATAAGAGACCGGTCAGCCCCGGATATGACCCGGACGCCATCCGGCTAGGAGGGTCGGATTGGTCTCCGTACGCTATTTATGGGTCGGTTACTTAACGTTACAAATCATTAAGTAATGGTTTCAAGTATTAAGTGGACGGTTACATCATTATGTTCATTAGTGATTGTTATGTTATAAAAGGAGGCCTTAGGGCCATGGAAAAGGATCATTCTCTCATTTCTCTCTAAACTACACACTAAAGAGTGGATGTCTACTCCATCTATAAGGGCTCCCAACAAATGGGTAAGCTAGACCTAGCTTGAGGTCATGCGCCCTTCGTATGAACCTCCGAATCCCTTAAGATCATATATATAGTTTTTCCCGCAAGAATGATTTAAATGCTAAAATAAAATAAAATAAATATGCATGCAAAATAATATTTTTAATTTATTAAATTAAATAAAGGTTTTTATGAAAATAATGCAAAAGAAAAATGTTTTTGGTAATTTTTAATGCGAAATAAAATGTGTAAAGAAATTAAAATAAATGGAAAATATTGAAATAATGTGAAAATATGAAAAATATGAAAAGAATGCAAAGTTTGTAAAGAACACAACCGTCCAGCATGGTTCGAATCGTGGACCGAAGAGCATCTTGAAACAGTAACGCCTTAACCATCGGGCCAAGTGGCGCTTGTGTTGGGAAAGCGTAAATCAATAGATATGAATGACGCCCCGGGAATATTTGAAATACAACACCAGGGACCCCATCCGGAATGAGAGAACGAATCAGAAGCGCCATCGTACACGCACTCCTCGCCGCCAAACCGAAGCCGACGCCGAGTCTAGCCCTATTGCCTTCTCCGTGACCAAAACAAAACACGAAAAATA
The DNA here is from genome assembly GCA_021764765.1 of Vicia sativa. Taxonomy (NCBI): domain Eukaryota; kingdom Viridiplantae; phylum Streptophyta; class Magnoliopsida; order Fabales; family Fabaceae; genus Vicia; species Vicia sativa. Next base: position 28,816,641 of record CM038792.1, on the reverse strand, counting down.
CGATTGATAAATGGAAAAGGAGGACCTTGTCCACCTAAATCGAACCTCCGAGTCCATTGATGGCATTAGTTTTGATCGAATCGGCGCAGCAGCCGGTTCAAGCTCACACCCAAAACCTAACAATGGCATTACGCGATTCTAACGCAAACCTTCGAACGATGGCCTGTGATCTCACCCATGTAACCACATGATCATATTGCAAGCATTAGAATCAATTAAAACAGTCGGTAATAAAAATACGAATTCAAGAAAATCAATTATGTATGCATGTATATGGTTCGATTCAAAGGTTTTAAACCATGGCAAGAGTGTGTACTTACTCAAACTTACCTCCCAAGACAATGGATGGTTTGTTTGACCGAAAAGGACTGAAACAAGAACACGATTTTTGCAACTTTCTTGGAAAATTTTGACAAAATAAGGGTTTGGCTTGAGCTAGGGTTTCGTCCTTTGTACTGGCTGCATTGCTTGGTATTTATAGGAGTTTTTGGAAGAGAAAAAACAAGGAAAAAAGATTGGAAATTGAATGTGCAAATATTTTCTTTGAAAATCAAATCAAATTTTGAAGAAAATATGATTTTCTCATCAATGCCATGGCTTGCACGAATTTGGTAAATGGTGTGGGCTTTCTTGGACATTAAGAGAGATATAAATCCAACTTAATTAAAAAAATAACTTAATTTTCATATTTTACATAATTTATTTTTGAATTAAATGTTATAAAATTCAAATATAAATCATGAAAATAGAAAATCACCAATGCCAAGCATTTATGGGTCAAAAATCATGTCATGAACAAGTTTGGATCAAAAGATTATAGGCCCATTTGGAAAATTTTGCATTTTGACCAAAATGTCCTTTTGTGCAATCATTCAAAATCGCCCAACTTCAATAGTGTATCTTGCTCAATTTTCCACATTTTTGAGTGTTCTTGGACTTTTGAAAGCTCTAAGAGTCCTCTAACCAATGTCTTTGGTCTCATCTCAATTGAGTTACCATGCTCAAAATATCTTCAAAACAAAAGTTGACTTTTGTTGACTTTGAAAATGACTGTAATGTTTCGAGCTATACCTCTCAAATGAAGCATTTTTGGACATTCTTGTGAGACATGAAGTTGTAGAGAAATGAATTTCCTTCAAAACAAGAGGTGGTGGAAAATTTCGAGAAAGTATGAGAAAGTTATGGCCAAAAAGTTCATTGACTTTTCATCTAGAAACCCTAATTTAGAAAGTTTGACTTTTGGGCAAATCTTGAGTTTTCTTGATGAATCATGATCAAACCTTGATCAAATGATGAATGTAACTTCAAAATGAGGATGTTGACCAAAAATCGAAGTTTTGACTGTATGTTGACCAGTTGACTTTTGTCCAATACACCGATTTTCAACCATCCGAGCAATTGTCTGAGGAAACTTGACTCAAGCTTGAAACTTGACATGGAGAATCTTTGAAGCATATGAGGAGGCATGAAGGCCATTGAGATGTTGGAATCCATCTTGACTTGAGAAATACCAAACCCTAGTTTGGGTTGATTGTCTAGAGAGAGTTTGTCCGATCAACTCTCGAGGAATCTTTGAGTATGGATGTATGAAATATCTTTGAGAAGATGGAGGGCAAATTTTGGGGTATGACACTCTTCAAAGAAAATACCAAATCAGCGACAAGTTGATGATAATCTTCAGAATTAAGCTTGAATCCTTGAAGGAAACTTGAAATCTCAAATGAGGATCAAGAAGAAGAAGAGGAAACCTTGAATCTTGAAATTGAAGAGAAATCCAGAGGAAATTGGCTTCTTCTAAGTCAGATTCCAACAGAACAAGAGGAAGAAGATCAAGATTGATAGGAGAAAGGTTGCGATGAAGAAAACCAGAGATTGCGGGACGCGCTTAGCGGGTCTCATGGTGGTTGTTATTCGAGGTCCGTATGGCCTGTGGTGGTTACTTGGAAGGAAAGCTGAAATTTGACTTCAGTTTGCTTTTTGGTTGAGAGAGAATTTTTGAATTGAGTTGTTGTCCAAATTCCACCAAAATGATTCCCCCCTCATATTTGTGGAGGCAAAAAGTATTTATAGCTTTGGATCCATAATCAAGCCCAAATTATGATTATCCGAATACTTTTATAATTCGTCTAAAACTGCCAAATTCCGAGAATTTGAAGTCGACTCTAAATGAAAAGTGACCGAATGCAATTTTGCTTGTGAGAATCAACTTTTCGACATGACTAGGTGAAGGGCTGAGACAAGATAAATTTCTGAAGTTTCAGCAAAATTTCTAGATGACTCGCACATGCAGAATTTGATTTTTTGTTTGTTTTCACTTGGACTACCTTGAACTAGATAACCCCATGATCAATGTTATGTATGCGACTACATATATGTTTATGCAATCGAATTATAAGCCAAAAATACAAGAAAAAGGAGCGAGATTGGCGTCTTCCTTTCGAGCGACAAAGTGTAAGGTGATTGAATACCAAAACGGACCCAAACATATTACACTCTGAATCCCAAAAGCTGCATCAAGAGATAAGTGTGGACATTCCAAAATTCCAATGAACCTCACTGGAGAAAAGGAGTATGTTGTTCCAGAGTTTAACTGGGTCACAACAAAAGAAAGCACAGAATAAACGTTGAATTCCGTGAAGGCAGGTACAAGTGTAACCTAGCCTAAGAAGAATTGGCCTCTACCCAATTCAATCCGCAATGCCAGGGGAGAGCTGACACGTTAGCGGAAGTAAAGACTTGATACACTGACTAGACTATCACATTACGCCAGGGGATGATCGGACGGGTTAGTGATGCAAAGGCTAGAAAGTGTCGAGTAGGCTTTACTGACTCAGAACGCTACACTCTGAGAAGGGAGAAAAAGGGGGTCTTTGTTCCCGAAAAGGCACAGGAGTAGGACCTGTCCTAAGAATCAAGCACTGTGGGATGTGCAGCTTCAACGAGGACTAAGACCGAAATGTCTGTGCTCCACACACAATACAGAGCAACCTGCATCATGCGTAAGGAGAGAGAGCAGTACTCAAACCTTGACAAAGAATTGGTAGCGAATTAATTCTTGTGTGAAAATAAGAAAGCGAGGGTAGGGCTTGCTTTCAACGCTGAAGACGTGTTACACCAGGGTAAGAGCTAGCAGTTTCAACACCAAAGGACGTTGCACTGAAGAACCGCGCTTAACACCAAAGGACGTGTTGCACCAGGAAGAACTGGCAGCTTCAACACCAAAGGAAATACCACACACCCAAAGAAACCATCCTTGTTGGGATTTCAGAGAGACACCGGAACACCACCGGGGATAGAAGGTTCATTATTCTTGTCTTATAATTCTATGAAAATGCATGAATTTCCTAAGAAGTAATGCAGATGCGATGATGCATGTTCTCAAAAAGATGAAAAGTTAACGGCGATCAAAGTCATAAAATGATCGACTTAACTGCAATCCATCGAAATGGCATTGGTCACAACCAAGGATACGACCAGGCTGATAAATCCAAAAGAAAACCCCTTGAAGAGATTGAGATCTACCATATAACCTTGTTGAGGAGATGATGTCGCGAGACACTGTAACACCCCAATATTACCCAATGTTTTATGTGTAAAAATCATATTAAATTAAATTTTCATAAATCCAATACCGAGGCATCACACCTTCAAAACCAAATCACTTTAAACAGTTTGCTTTAAAGTATAAATCTCTGATACATAGCATCGTCGGAAATGTAAAGTGATTCATAAAAATCAAAACATCTTCTTTATTAAACCTCCTTAACCAATCATATTTTCATAAAGTATGATTCTTATTTACAAAAGGAAAACAACAAAAGAACAACAACAAGACAACATAATTATTCCCCGAGTGCTACGATCGAGCGACACCGACCGACTAACAAAGCCTATAAACTCCGTCTTCATAACCCGACGTTACCAATATAAAGGTAACGCAAACAAGTAAAGGGTGAGATACTCCAAAACATATAATTAAAGGCATGATAAAGTATATATATATATATATATATATATATATATATATATATATATATATATATATATATAGTTTCGAATTATAAAGGGTATAGATTAATAAGTGTAATTCCAACACCTAATCAAAACTCACTTACTTTAATCGTCATACTAATGTGTATAATCGACACTTTATCGCCATAACTTCATCGACATAAATCATCACAACAACACATAAACTATAAACAACAACATCAAACAACAACATCAAACAACAACATCAAACAACAACATCAAACAACAACACCAAACAATGCTAATAACATAAACAACATAAATAAAATCATCACAAATTGGCTAAAGCCCATCGTCGCTTTTGGCATAAAATCCCATCATCACAAACATCATCACGCCATATTTGCATTAATCATTTCATCAAGTTAAATCATCGCAAAACTCATCGTTTATATTCACCGCATAGTTATCATGAAATTATCAAATCATATTCATTTCATGTTTATCCTAAAGATCCTCACCAACAAAGCATCATATATCATCGCAATTCAACATCATTAATCAATTAAAACCCAATGCCAAACAACTCAAACATAAATGTAACTGACTCCATGAGACACGACTATGTTATGCATGTGGTACCCGTCGCTTTGTCCATAATTAGGAACACTTCACATAAAGCCCATCGTCGCTTGGCATAAAAGCCTCGTCGCTTAGCATAAAATCCCTCGTCGCCAATGCAATGTATATGACTCGACAATAAAACAACACAACACAAAAACATCATCATCGCTCATCAAAATTGGCATAAAACCCACATCGCCATAATTTATCCACATCAAGATAAATATATCGTCGCATCATATTTGCATTATGCAAAACATCACTAATAATTCATCATCATCAACAAATCATGCATTCACAAATCGGAAGTATTTATTAGCAACGTCAATATAATCATCACATCATCATGTACAAATACATATATCATCGCATCGCATATCAACAAGTATTCATTAATAAATACACCGTCGAAAACCTTATATTTATTCACACCGCATCATTATCAATTAAATCACTAAAATCCACATATGGGAAAAATAGTCAAACACCTATAATCGTGCAAAGTCGCTCCTAATAACTGGTATTAATCATAATTGTCAACATCGAAATCGGATTGTCCATACGTGCCTTAAATCTACTAAAACGCAATCCGATTCAATTTAACTGTAAATTGGCCTATTTCGGGTCATCTCATAAAAACTCGTAATTTCTAAAAACTAACCTCACCACTACGTTCTACACGCCAAACTTAGCTAGCACGTCAATTTTGTTGAATTCGAGCAACTTGTTTGTCAATTTACCAAATCGGGAAATTAGAACATAATCGGGTTCTAAATTTAATCGGATAACTTATGTCCTAGTTATATTTTATTAATACCAACTAGAGTATATGGATTTAATGGAATGGGAAGAAACAAAAACAAACGCAAGTTATGCGTAAAACATTATGCGTAATAAGATGTAAAAACTAAACAAAGAAAATTTCGCTTCCTCTTCCATACATAAGGGACATTTGTCCCAAGGCCATAAGAGAGGGAGGCGGTCGGGAGGGGACGGTCGCCTCCATGGAGATGGGCGCCTTTTTCTCTTCATCTTCTCCAAGGGCTGGCAGGTTTTTTTTTTTTTCTTAACTGCTTTCTTTCTATTTTCATTTATAACTTCCATTTCTACTACTAGCAATGAAACACACCCATAATCTCTACTCCTCATCCAACTTTTCCAAACTATTTCAACAATCAATTAAAACCCTATAAACCAACTATTAATTTTCCCCAAATCCAAAATACAACTATCAAAACCTAACAATATGAGATGGAGAATCAAGCCCTTACCTCTAGCTTGGTTGATCCATGAAGATTCAACAACCAACCTCAAGCTTGCTCATGCTCTTCCTCTTCTTCTTCTCTTGCTCATCTTCTCCCAAAACCCTTTCTTTCCTCCAAGTTTCTAAGTTTGGTGTAGAAAAATGGGAAGAAAAGGGAAAGAAAATGGTTTTATAATTATGTTTTCTTACTAGCTAGTGTACACCCAATCCTCACTAATTTCTCCCCACACTAACTTAATTATAAATAACACACTAATAATATTTAATCATATTATTAATCCTATTAATTAGAATAATTCCGGGGAATTAAATATCGGATCCGAATAATATTTTATCGAACCGAACGGAATAAAAACCGGACCAAACGAAACGTCGCTAAATATATTATCAGATATATTGATTAATATAAATATTCTCATCGCAAAATAAATATTGATCGGTAATTTGAAAATATTAATATAATATAATATTAATTAAAACAGGGCGTTACAACTCTCCCCCACTTATAACCTTTTCGTCCTCGAAATTTCGACCAAAACGAACAATACGGGACATGCCTACGTATTCGTCCACTCAATCCTCACGTCAATTAAACACAAAAGACATCAAAAATAAGAGTATCTCCCTAACCACAACGTCCAGTCAAGAACAACCATGCCGAGATGCAAAGCCCATACAATGCACTCGACAACCAACTAACACCCAACAACTAAACAAGTAATAACCGGTTCACTCGAGAACCAAACAAACACGATCGATACTATCCTAACGTCTCAACCATAGAATTAGTCGACACTCGAACCGAATGAGTCGTCAAAGATAGAACATAAAGTCCTACGACACAACATCGACTCCATCGCTAAAACGAAACAACAAAATGGTTATACAAACCAAAACTAAAACAATCGTAATAGGATAGTGCACGCAAACACGAAAAGATATCTTCATTCACACATTACGAACTCAATTATCGTTATTCCAAAAATCACAAGGTCACATCATCCTTGTAGATTACCAACGTATAACCCTTGAACAATAACAAGTTACACAAACATAACAAAATACACTAGGGCTTATGACGATCGACTATAACTCACTAGTCCAAAACCAACAATCTCGCATACTCGCTAAAAATTCAATGCTCGATATCTAAACCATGATGCGTCACTTTATGCATATGATGCCAACCGCAAAACAACTTGGTTAATCCTCAACTTCACAATTACTCGAATGGATACGCTCAAAGCGTATACCATCAAGACACCTTCACATCAACTCGAAAAATCATTCATTCATTCTTGATTGATCAACGTCCTTGATCCTCTAAATACACGACATAATTTTTTTTCAAATATTGTCCAAACTTCGACGAACACTGACGAACGAAGTCTTCCTTATAACAATTCAATTCCCAAAGTTGTATTAAGTAATCACCATCCTCGCGTCAACGATCAATACACAAGCTTCTTATTGGAAACACCTTTCACAACCTTCAATCTTCCAAAGTGGTAATTCAAACAAAAACACTCTCTCAAGAACTCAACCCATCGCTCATACTCGACTTACAACATGTCGGACTTAGAATCATAACATAAATTTCTATGAAATCATGAACATCGTCATGCGACTTTAGTCACAATAACACCTTCCTTTATAAAACATCAATCATCTTAAGGTACCCGTGGCTACCAAACCGTCACAAAATTCTTTACCATCAAGACTTATCTTAGTCGTAATCTAATAATCCACCGCACCATTAGTGTCCGACTATCCATATATTAGTAGTGAACAATTCCTTGATAACTTTCTGGACTTAATCTCAACAAGTGTCCCAAAACAAACGTGCAACATTCTTCGAAATAATAAATCCCAAATTAGATATTCTTGGGTTATTCGCAATATCAACATACTAAACTCAACTTTAAGTCTCTTTATAGTGACAAACTTGAACTTTCTTCAACAATTCCAAATCTTCTCGTCATAACATCTACACCTTTAAGATTTCAAATGAGCACAACCGCATAATCTCTAACTCCCGAGAATTTTTCCTTATGAAAATCAAATCGCCGGTAGCAATACACTTTTCCAACTCTATGTCGAAATACATCTTAAGTCCAAAATGAAATATCACAATACACCGCACATGGTTCTTCAGTACTAAACAAGACCAAAATCAAAGCATTCGCTAAACTTTTCACTGGCTCAAACAAATTCACTTCCCACTGCGAAGTCCAAATAGCGACTCAACCATCTCAAGTCAAAGTACCCACGATCAATACCAACTTAAAAAAAAAAGATCTTCCATCAAATTCACAAAGCTATCCATCCAAAACAAAGGAACTTCTAAGCTCTGAAATAACTCCTTGAAGTCTTCTACAAGACACAAAATAAATCTTCACGGAACTGTCCAAAATGTCACCGTCAAGGCACTCACGGCTCAAAACTCTATCTTTAGTATACGGCGGTCTAACTTCACTACCAACAACGCAAAGCTCGGATGCTTGCTACAATATCCTTAACTTGATGTGAACCAAATAATATCCATGAATACGAAATAACTCTACAGCTACTCATGAGAGTACTGCGAACATTCAAAATCATACATGACGCATTAACACTATCAACAAATACTGCCACCATACGCTATCTTGAAAAGCATTGTTAAACATCTTTAGCTCTCACACTAACCCAGACATCCGCATCGATCTCACTAAACACAAGAGCTCCAAATGATCGATTTATCCAACATCGCCCTGAAGTAGACACTTGTCCTCAATATCCACATCGCTCCTTGACGCAAACGACACACCAACTCGTAACCTTTGCTCTTCTCGAACAACACAACGGTAGTACTCCACGGTGACCCGCTCAATAAATAAACTGCTCAAACCAATCCTCAAGTTGACTCTTCAACTCTAATTAAACAAACATCCCTTAAGGATACTTCAAATCACAACCAATTCCGTAAACTAAATCCATTAAAACTTCACTCACACTACGGTAATTCAATCACATCTTCACAAAATGCTTCGAAGAATCACAACAAGAAGCTCGCTACCAACATCTCTTTCACCAAAATCCAAATTCGCCCACAACTCAAGTAACCATGCACCACCTTGTGCCAACACATCTGCTTCATACACTATTAAGCTGGCAAGACTAGTCCATCCCAACCAACACAAATCCCGACTACTATCAACAAGAGATTAAGGGTGATCAGTTCCTCAATTTTTCAATAGGTAGTCGACAATCATGATGGTGACATAAACCATCTATACCAAACTACAACAGCGTCTTCAAACTTACACTTCAAGTTACCAAAGCGTAACCCTGCTTGAGGCTCCATCTCTAAGCCATAAGTGCCACAAAGAAGTAAAAATTCTTCCCCACTTGTTTCAAACTCATCTCTGCAGACAAACAAATAGAAACAAGTACCAATCGCTTTCACACACATGTCCCATACAATAGATTAAACACATTAATAATCCGCCGACGATTCGATACTACTAATGTAACACCCCAATATTACCCAAGGTTTTATATGTAAAAATCAGAGTAAATTAAATGTTCATAAATCCAATATTGAGGCACCACACCTTCAAAACCAAATCACTTTAAACAGCTTTTTTAAAGTATAAATTTGATACATAGCATCGCCGGAAATGTAAAGTGATTCATAAAATCAAAACATCTTCTTTATTAAACTTCCTTAACCAATCATATTTTCATAAAGTATGATTCTTATTTACAAAAGGAAAAAAACAAAAGAACAACAACAAGACAACATAATTATTCCCCGAAAGGACAGAGCGACACCGACTGACTAACAATGTATAAACTCCGTTTATAACCTGACGTTACCAATATAAAGGTAACTAAACAAGTAAATGGTGAGATACTCCAAACATATAATTAAAGGCATGATAAAGTATATATATATATATATATATATATATATATATATATATATATATATATATATATATGATCATACATAAATTCCCCAATCGAGATGTAAGGCCGGAGGAGGATTGTTGGTGTCCAAGGTGGATCTCGGATGGAGATGTGAGAACCATGCCCGGCTTAGTTCCCGGAATTGGGACAGGAGACCGGGGTATATCCCGGGACGTGGCCCGAACATCTGCTCGGATTGAAGTCTCGGATAAGAATGGACGTTACAGGTTGGGGAAGTAATGAGGGCATGGAGTCATTAAGAGGCATTACGGAATAAGCCATCATGACCTGAAACGGTCGAATCCTTCATCTCCAAGCCATAGTTAATGCGCTAGAGCAGTTGAGGAAGATGGAGAGGGATTCCATGAACCGTTGATATAAATAGGGCTCCCGCCAGCGGGATAAGCAAGACAATCATCAGCTTGGAACTCTAGTCACTACGCTTGAGCTTCCAAATCCCTAAATATTAACAAAGAGGTTTTTCCTGCAAGAACATTTGGCGCCCACCGTGGGGCCTTGGTGAAATTAATCCCAGGCCATCACATACAGAAAAGCGTACTAGCACAATGTCCCAAACTTCGCCAACTGATCCACCAGATTCGATCCAATCGCCATGATCGATGATCCGCCAAAGATAACGACACTTTAAAGACAATTCCAAGCTCTTCAGTAGAGGAGTTTGGACGAGGCAGAAGAACAGGAAGCAGAGCTCCTAGAACCGCAACCCTTGTCCCAGGAAATTTGGGAGGATGTTGTTCCTGAGAATTTCAAACCCCCCGTCTTGGCATCGTACGATGGGAAGTCAGATCCTCAGGAGCATATCATTTCGGTTAACAATACAATGGCACTTATTGGAGCAGCTGACTCCCTCAAGTGCAAACTGATGGCCGACACCTTCAGAGAGTCGGCCCTGCATTGGTATATGGGGTTGCCCCAGTTCTCTGTGGTCAGCTACTAGGATTTCAACCGAAAGATTATCCAGCAATTCTCAGCTAATCGCCATCGCAAGGTGGCTAACACCTCTCTCTTCAATGTGAGGCAGCGCCCTTCCGAATCACTACGAGACTTTATGGCCAGGTTCAACGAAGAAACCATAAAGGTCTCGCATCCTAACCAAGAGATCTTTGTGGCAGCGTTTCAGCATGGGCTTAAGGCCGACCAATTCAACGAATCACTGGCTCAAAAGCCAGCCAAGAGCATGGATGAGATTATTACCCGGGCTGAATGTTACGTGAAGGGGGACGAAAGCAACATGGAGAAGCGAGCCCGGGATTCCAAAGAAAGAGGGCGGGCGGATGAGCGCTCCGACCGGACCATACCGCCCCGAGATCGCACTCGGACAAAGCGGCTTCATCCCGCCAAAGATCCGACATCGGGCCGGAGACTTTCACACCTTTGAACGCCAGGAGAGAGGATATCCTCCGTGACATAAATCATCTGAATTTGCTCCCTAAGCCTTGGAAGTACGGGGCTGTCAATGCAGTGTTAGGAGGAGATCCAGAGGCGTGGTGTGAGTATCATCGTCTGAAGGGACATACCACGGAGTCCTGCATTCAGCTGCGAAGAGAGATTGAAAAGTTAATTCAAAGGGGCAAGCTATCAACCTACGTGAAAGAGGATCCTGAACGGACGAGCAAGCGCCCATCTCTCGAGAAGAGACTCACCGATTCCGTGTCTAAAAGAAGGGTAAGGCTGTTGAGGAGGTTAAGGAGGCCAGGGCAGCTCGGCACACTCTTAACACTATCTCCGGAGGCTTCACGGGCGGTGGATCTTCTAGTTCTGCCAAGAAAAAGATACGCTCGCGGAGCCGAGCACATGCTCCGGATCGGAGCCTCTAAAGTTGAGCCGGGGGTGATAACTTTCTCGGGAGAAGACGCCAGGGAGGTTCTACCTCACGAGAATGATCCCATGGTTATTGAAGTACAAATCATTGATGTGAAGCGAGTGTTGATCGATCCGGGAAGTCTACCGATGTCCTCTATGGAAGCTTTTAAGGGGATGGGTTTTGATCCAAAGGAGTTGTTTCCTTTAGTGGGACCCTTGTCGGGTTCTCCGTGAACAAAAGTGTTTTGGGGTATCTTCCGCTCACCACCTTCGGAGTGAAGAAAATGCCAAAAGTGTCCGGGTTAGGTACTGGTGGTCAATGCATCATCGCCTTACAACATCATTATCGGACGACTTTCGTTCAACGCTCTTGAGGCGGTAATGTCGACGTTGTACTTGACCATGAAGTACCCTCTTGGTAATGGTCGCATCGGGGTCGTCCGGGGAGATCAGGGTCTGGCCCGGAAATGCTATAGAGACAGTTTAAAGACCAAGAAGAGGTCGGGTCCAGCGGAAAACTCCACGAGCACGAAGTCGGCATGGTTGACATTGATCCGAGGGAAGGTTCAAATGAGGATGGTCTTACCCCTCAGGAAGAGACCAAGGATCTCCAGATCGGGCCGTTACCGTCACAGATCACCCATTTGGGAACACAACTTGCTGAGGAAGAAGAGGCAGAGATAGTCCAGGTATTGAGACAGAACCTAGACCTTTTTGCTTGGAAGCCGTCAGACATGCCGGGGATAAGCCCGGAGATCATGTGTCATCATCCGCACACGACCTGAAGCTGCGGGCACAAATGAAGCGAAAGATGGGAGAGGAGAAGAGACAGGCTGTCTCGAAGGAGGTAGGGAAGCTGGTTAAAGCTGGGTTTGTTAGTGAAGTACAATACCCGACTTGGCTGTCCAACGTGGTTATGGTGAAGAAGAAGAATGGGAAGTGGAGAATGTGCATGGATTTCACTGACCTTAACAAAGCATGCCCAAAGGATCCTTATCCTCTTCCTCATATAGATCGATTGATTGAAGGCTCTTCCGGTTTTGTCTCTTAAGTTTCTCGATGCGCATCGTATAATCAACCGATGAATCCGCCGATGCATCAAAAACTGCTTTCATGACGGGTCGGAAGAACTTCTACTATAAGGTTATGCCTTTTAGTCTGAAGAACGCTGGAGCAACCTATCAGAGGTTAATGGACATGGTCTTTGCCTCCCAGATTGGACGGAATATTGAAGTATATGTGGACGACATGGTGATAAAGACTGCATCAGGAGATAGTCACGTGACTGATATTAAGGAGACTTTTGCTGTTGTGCGGAAGTTTGAAATGCACTTGAACCCGGACAAGTGTACCTTTGGGTTCAGGCCGGCAAGTTTTTGGGTTTCATGTTAACGAGTCGGGGAATAGAGGTCAACCCGGATAAATGCCAGGCAGTTATCAACATGAGGAGTCCGGCCTCAGTACGTGAAGTCCAGCAACTAACTGGTCGTTTGGCCGCATTATCTCGTTTTTTGTCTTGTGCAGGGGACAAGTCCATCCATTTCTTTTTGGCTATCAAGAAAAGGGTCGAGTTTGAATGGACGGAGGCGTGTGAGAAGGCGTTCATTGAAGTAAAGTACCGTTGTCAACACCCTTGCAATTAGACCCAAAGAGAACTCACAACTAGTGATGTACAGCAAACAGATCAGGTGATTAGTTCCGTGCCGGTCCAGGATACGGAAGAAGGGGAGCGCCCGGTGTATTTTGTAAGCAAAGTGTTAAAAGGGGCTGAGATCAGGAACCAAAAGATTGAGAGATTAGCACTCGCACTCGTGACAACCGCCCGGAAGCTCAGACATTACTTTCATGGCCACCCCGTCCAAGTAAAGACCAATTTTCCGTTAAAGCAAGTGTTCAAGAAGCCGGATTTAGCTGGGAGGATGGTGTCCTGGGCTGTGGAGCTGTCCGAGTATGAAATCGCCACCGCTGCACACAAGTCCTGTGCTTGGCCGATTTTATGGTGGAATTTACTTCTCCGCCGGGGTTGGTTTCTTCTCCAAGGTGGGTTTTGTCTGTTGATGGCTCCTCTAATATGAAGGGTAGCGGCGCGGGAGTAGTTTTGGAAGGCCCGGGAGAGATAGTTTTGGAGTATTCATTACGTTTCGGGTTTCCAACGAGTAATAACCAAGCAGAGTATAAAGCTCTTCTTGCTGGGTTGAGGTTGGCTTGAGGTCGGAGTAACTCATCCGCCGGTCCGCATGCACTCACAATTGGTTGTCGGTGTGGACGGATCTTTTCGCATAAAGGACCTCGCTTTAGCAAAATATGTGCAGCAGCCGCTTGCTAAGTAGGCGGTATGAAGCCTTTGAAATATGTCATGTGCCTGGGAGGAGAATACCCGAGCCGACCTTTATCCCGCCAGCTTCTAAAGGCTTCGGGTAACCAATCGGTCATACAAGAAGTGTTACCGCTACTAGTATTGAAAAGAGGAGTCCTTAGCGATTGACGAGGAAGACGGATGGATGAATCCAATTATTCGCTATATTCAAGAAGATGTGTTGCCGTAAGATAGTGAGAAAGCTAGATGATCAAGAAAATCTCACCTGTGTTCGTGATGGAATGGGAATTGTGGTAGTAGGCGAGTTTCTATGTTGCGATGTGTAGCGGAGGAGGATGTAGCTATGGTAAGGAAGTTCACGAGGGGATCTGTGAAAATCACGGGGGTGGTAGAGCTTTGGCTGGTCGAATCTTAAGATCCGGATACTACTGGCCTACTCTGACGAAAGACTGTGCGGGGTATGTGGCATGTTATGCAAAATGTCGCATTTTCCGGTATCCACACTCCGCCGAATTTCGACGCCGCTCGTATCATGGCCTTCTATCATGGTCGACATCTTAGGACTTCCAAAGGCCCCGGACGCTTGAAGTTTCTAATCGTTGTTGTTGACTATTTCACTAAGTGGGTAGAGGCCGAGGCGGTATCGAGCAGATCGGCACGACGCTTTATTGAGGATGTTATTTGTCGCTTTTACCCCGGTTATTGTTTCGATAATGGAACGCAGCTATAGCGCTAGGTGGTGTAGTTTTGCAAAGAGCTCGAATTCAAAATAAGTTCATATCCAGAACACCCACAGCAAATGGACATGCCGCTAGCCAACAAAGTAATCTTGAATGCATTAAAGAAAAGCCGGACTGCGCTGCTATGGGCGCATGATGTTGTGGGTATATCACACCATGATTCACTCCACGACTCAGGAGACCCCCTTTAGGATGGTTTTTGGAGTCGATGTCATGATCCCGGTGGAGGGTTTTTTGAGGTACAGCAGCAAGCATAACGGTCATATCAGCAGCTGGAGCAAAATTGGCTTGTATGCTCAGCCCTAAGGGAGTAAACAGGATAGTCCCTTTCTTGAACCTCATTTTTCAATGTCACACATTCTTCTGTATCATGACAGGGTGCCCTAGAATGGAAATCACACCTGGCCATCACATCATACTCGAATAGAAAACCTTCAGGCATGGCAAGAGTTCGGAGTTCAACCAACCGAAACTTGAGCAATTGAGGGAGTAACTGAGCATATGGCATCGCAATAGGATCGAATTGCCTTTCAGAGTGACGACCTTGGTTGGAGAGCTTTACCTTCTGACTCTTTTTGAGCAACTAAGGTTGGATGAAGGGAACCCAGAACACGGAGCGGTAGAGGAGGTGCATTCTTAGCTTTAAGGCTCGAAGAACTCCCTAGCGTATAAGGAGGAATAGTGACTTGCTGTAGTAAAAGTGGGATCATCTCCCTTTCTCAACACGGTCCCTAAAACTTCCATCACCAAACTTCGCTGAGTCTTCAACTGTTGGTTCTCTTTTTCAAGTATTGCATGTCTAGCATAAGAAATCCCATCCGCTCTTCATTTCATCCAGCCTCGCTGGTTGTTCCATCACTTGGTATCAATCATAGAGTGGCTGATCGGAAAATAGCAAGTGTATTATTTTCGCCGATGTAGTTATAATGAGTTTCCCAAGTATCGATCTCGAGGACTCAGTAAATACCTATTCGTGCTCTTAATTCAATTTGAACAAAAACAATGGTCAGGTTGATTTTAAAAGTTTCAATTAAGCTTGTAACAAGTGACTAATGAAATATAATGATAATGATGCTAGGGTGAGTGGTTGATTTAACAAAACTATGATACGAATTCAGCCTTCCTCATTGCATATGAAAACTATCAATTACCTATCTCTAGATTGTTCTTCCTTAAGTCCTTAATGAAGACCACTATTAAAACCCTAATCCTTATTCAAATGTCCATTCAAACAACTCTTAGTTTTAACTATTAAAATATCAAGAATGCCAGTGATTAAAAGAGAGTTCCTAGTCCTAGGTTAGACTCCTAATAATCTAATTGTGTAGAAACCCTAACAATCACAGTCCTACCAATTGTTAGTCATAGGTCTACATGTATTTGTCCGATACATGATCATAAGAACACTACACAATTAAATTGAAATATGAAACACTGCATTAAGGAAATCAAGTATTCGAATTCATACAATAATCAAATCAGGACCACCCCCTAGCATTGGGGGGTTTAGCCTCTCATAGTATTAGAAGAAAACAACAAATAAGAGTTAAACATTACAAAGAATTATGATGACTTTGATCTTCAATTGTGGCTGCCCTTGAATCTCGCCGTCTCCGAATTCCTCTCTCTCGCTCCTCTTTTTCAGTGATATTTCTTTAGTTATTTCAAAAGTAGGTTTTCCTAAACTCCAATTCCTTCTAATAGTCTCTTCTCTAATCCAAGTCTTAGTCAAAGTCCAAAGTACCCTTAATGACAAAGAAAAGGTCCAAAACTCAAAAGTGAAGTTTCATCGTGTCCATCAACACGGGTCAGGTTGATTAACACAGTGCCCGTGTTGATCTCTTGAATAAAAATATTTGTTGCTGTGTCAATCAACACGGGTGTTGATTCACGCGCCCTGTTAATCAACACGGTAAGCATCAACACGGTGCCCGTGTTGATGCAATCGACTTTGGTTTTTGCGCTTCCACTTGCTTTTCAACACGGGCCATGTTGATTAACACGGGTGCCCGTGTTGATTCCTCTGTAGCCTCTAATATTCAGATTCTTTGCACTTCCTTTGCCCCGATTTGTTCTGTTTCATTCTTCTAACCCTGAAAACACTCAAACACATAACCAAAGCATAAAATGCGATAAAAAGACATATAACACTAGACAAATAAAAGAAACGATAACGAAACTCAAAGCTAAATAACTATGTAAAAACCACCGATCAGTGGCAAAGGGGAAAAATCCACAATTCTGAAAAGAACACACCAGGTCTGAGTAAGAGCAACCCCCATGTTTCAAGTACCTGTTATGAATGCATGAAATGAATGAATATGCATGTTGGGTATGTACATATGTATTTTCCTGACATTTCCTTTTTTGAAAAGAAAATAAACATGCTAAGATGCTAGTGCATTATGCCTTGATCATGGGTTTACTACTTCCATGAACATTGGTCAAACTGTTGCGTGGTTTCTTGCTCTGATTGAAGAAAATAGAAATCTGGACAGAGTAACGACTAGGAAATACCACTGAATGGGATCACAGGTCACTGATAGAAAATACCAAGTCACCAACAGAAAATGCCGAGTCACCAACGGTACCTGTAGTAATGATATCCCGCCCCAACTCACAGGGTGATTCTAGACTCAACAGGGGGTCCCTAATGATAGTCAGAGTCGACGATCCTTTATCGAGTACTTCGCTGACTACACAGGAGGGTGTAGGGCGAGAGCACCGTCAATCGAACCTCATCTGAATTCGGTACTCCATGCCTCCTCACACGCACCACGGGATGCGGGATTTGACATGGACATCCATCTAGCCTATGTGTCATCGCCGTAGTTGGCCTTTACCTCAAGTAACACCCTTCCTCATCAAGAAATCAACCAAGACAAAGCAGATCCGTATACGGATAATATGAAAGCGTAAATATGCCACATAGAATGCAATGCAAAGCATACAAAAGGATGATAAAGCGATAAAGCAGATAAACACCTAATAGACATGAAAAAGAAAGCTAGGATCAACTCCTGACCGGACCAACAAGAGGTTTGTACGATCCCCAACAGATTCGCCAGCTAAAAACACAGGCCGAACCTCCGACTGATATCTGATGTATCAATAGAGTCGCCATCGAATGTCTTTTATCTCACGACGGAGAAAGGAAAACATCGAGTAAACCTGAGGGGAGAAATCGTGGTCCTATGACCGTGAAATCGAGAGAATCTAGGTAAGGGAGTTAGTTACGCGAGGGAAAGGGATTAGCACCCCACGCGCCCGTAGTACTCTACGGTATCCACTTTCTATTTCTAGCTAAAGGGTGTGTTATATCTGTGCTCAAATGATATTATGCATGCAAAAGAAAAAGAGAAAATAAGAAACCACGGGGAAAAGAAGGAAGTATTTACAAATTTTGCTCAATCGAGCCCCGTGACAAGATGCCTACGTATTCCCGCGTGCAATGTGCAGAATCTAACACAATGAAAGAAGTTTATAAAAACATTCCATATTTATTTCTTTCCTTTATGGAAACCTAGAATGTAAATTTGTGTGTCTGCTTAACTAAGAAGCTCACTCAAACACAAATTTTTTTTAACCAAGTGAGATTATTTTTCTCAAGAGACTAGGTTGGTCATAAATCTTAAGATGTCAATGACAATTTATCATTGAGGTTGTTTTCCTCGAGAGACTTGGTCTAATTCTTGAGATGTCAATGTCATTGTCATTCAGGATCTTTTCCTCAAGATAACATTTGAGTCATATTTCTTGAGATGTCAATGATGGTTTTTTATTGAGGTTATAATCAAAGGTTTACTTTACTAGTGGATTAAGTCCTTAGTAATGAGGAAAAATTACCTGAATGGGTAGACTGGGTTAACCTTGTTAATGGTGATCCAGTATAAAAATATATGTGTCTCTTATTATTGTTGTTTATTTTATGTACAAGTACTATTTGATTTCTGGGAGATAGAAAAAGTTTAAATTCTTGAAACCCAATTCAACTCCTCCCCCATTACTTTTAATTCATTGAACCTTCAGAAGGTAGCTGAAAGTGAAATTGAAAAACAGGATGAACAAACACTTCTTGTAAAATTTGATAAGTTATAAGAAATCAGAGACAAATGGAAGAATAAAAGTAAGAAGTATAAGAGTGGTGAAGACAAGCCTGAAACATAAAGCAAGAATGATACAAGGCATGTCAAACATCGAACAAGAAGAAAACATTTGATAAAAAGAAGGTTAAATGTTACAATTGTGGCAAGATGGGATACTATGCGAAGAATGTTGGTTTGAAAAGGAAATAAGCTCAAATATGATAAAGAAGATCCAAGATTGCTCAAGAAAAATATCCTCGACTCATATCCATCTCGCCATGGCTATAATTGTTGTTGATATGTCAAACTCTTAAGCCCGTATCTTAAGACAAGATTCTATAACCACATAACTAGAAGAAGAAAATAGCTAATTCACTTTGATGTAAGTAAGAGAAAAAGCAACAAGTTGCCTAAACACAAATCCATTATAGAGGAAGGAATTTCCCATGTGGTCATACAAAGGAATGATGGTAATCTAAATGTGATCAAGTATGTGTTACTTGATCATAAAGGGCTTCTTAGTAATCTTGAGGGTGATTGTTTTAAGATACTTGATCATAAAAGGAGATTGATTTTGAAAGCTTGAAAGTCAATAAATATAACCTCTAAGGTATGCGCCCAAAGCTCTTAGTTAAGATATCTAGATGCAACATCCTGTGAACTTAAGGGTGAGTTATTGAGTAAGATATATGGCCACTTGAACTACAAAAGCCTGATCCAACTAAGGTCAAGAGTGATAGTTATTGAGTCCCTAAGGTGTAGACACCTAAAACCTTGTGCAATCGCTTACTTGGTAGGAAGAAACCTAAGTTAGCCTTCAAATCTATCCCACCTATGTGATCCAAACAAGGTCTTGGTGTTGTTCACTCAAATATGTATGGAACACTTGAAGTACCTTGCTATAATGGGAACAAGTACTTCATTGCCTTTGTGGATGCATTCTCAAAGATGTTGTGGCTATTCCTAATTAAGGACACAAGTTAAGCCATGCAAATATTTAAGGGTTTCAAGGAAATGGTGGAAAGACAAAGTGGAAAATTTATCAAGATCTTGAGGACAGATGTTGGAGAAAAGTACACTTCAAAGGATTTTGATTCCTTTTCACAAGTCAGGGCATCACTCATAAAGTTAGTGCACCATACACTCCTCAAAACAATGGTTTGGAAGAAAGAAGAAATAAGAGTATCCTCAACATGGAAATAAACATGTTGAAGCACAAAAAACTTACCATATGAGTTATAGGTAAGGTTGTATCTACTATTGCGTACATCTTAAACATGTGTCCTATAAAGAAATTGGTGAACAAAGTACCTGATGAAGTATGGCCAAGAAGGAATCCTAGTGCCAATCACATGAAGATATTTCGTTGTTTGGCTCCAAGCATGTTCATGATGCCAAGAAAAGATAGATGGAAGACAAGAGCAAGCCAATGGTCCCGATAGATTATCATAACACATGAGCCTATAGGTTGATTGATCCATATACAAAGCAAATAGCCATCAGAGATGTGATAATCCTAGATAATGAGGCTTGAAACTCTAAGGTAAAACACAACGATTCCACCTTAATTTTGTCCATTCTAAAGATTATGATGCAAAGGAAGTTGAATTTGAGGACCTATAAATTATTGGAGAGGCCAATGAGGAAGAACCTACACCAAGACAAGTCGACCATAAAGAACAAGGAAGTTTCCTAAAATACTAGATGATTATGAACAAGTCCTCGATAACAAAGTGGAACTGATAGAGAAATAATGCATCTTGTAATGTTTGCATGCTAAACACATCTCATACTTCTTCATATTTAGCTCATCATTAACTTGTAATTCCATCGAATTCATCGCAAATACTCATAAAAATCATGCAATGACACACTATCATCAAATCCTTAGCCACACGCCTACTCTTGTACTTGGCTTTTGTGTCGATTATCGAGCACTTAACGATGTTATCATAAAGACCGGTTTCCCATTCCTACCATTGATGAGCTTCTTGATGAATTAAAACATGCTCAAGTTTTACCAAGATATACTTGCGCTTAGGATATCATCAAATTCGAGTTGCACCTAAAGATACTCATAAAACATCATTTCAAACATTTGACGGCATTACGACTTCTCGTTATGCCATTCACTTAACCAACGCTCCTTCTACTTTTTAGGCCGCTATGAATGATATTTTAAGACCTTATTTACGACGTTCATTTTGGTGTTTTTGATGACATCCTTATTTATAGTTCGTCTCGAGTGATCATTTAATCCATTTAGACATTATTTTTAACTTGTTGAAGTCCAATTTTTATTACCAAGTTTTCTAAGTGTGTTTTGAAGTTTCTAAAGTGAATTACCTAGGTCATGTTATTTCAAAAGGAGTGTTATTGCGACCGATAAAGTTCGTGCCATTATGGATTGGCCTACCCTCGCTCACTCATAGCTTTACGTGATTTCTTGGTCTTACCGGATTCTATAGACGCTTCGTCGCATGGATATGCCACACATGCCTCACCCTCACGGAACTACTACGATCCAAGAATATCTTTGGAGTACAAAGGCGGATTTTGCCTTTACATAATTGCAAACAAGAACGCCAACATGCCGGTCGGCTCTACCAGATTTTACAAAACTCTTTGCTGTTGAAATTGATGCTTCTCGTGTCGCCATTGGAGTCGTGTTGTCTCAAGAGGGTCATCCCATTGCCTTCTTCAGTAAGAAAATAAGCCCAAGGATGAAAGCATCTTCAGTCTACATCCGCGAAATGTATGATGTCACAGAGGCAGTCAGAAAGTGGCGCCAGTACTTGCTTGGACAAAAATTTCACATTTTTACAGACCAGGAAAGCCTCAGAAATCTATTACTATAGAAAATCCAAACTCCATAGCAAAAAAGTGGACTTGCAATTTACAAGGGTTCAACTTCGAAATTTTCTACAAACCTGGTTATTCTAATATGGTCGCGGATGCCCTTAGCCGTTTTTCGACAATGAACCGATGTTGCTCACCATCTCTTCTTCTATTCCGGCTTGGTCAACCATCTTCTTCACTTTTAGTCCACAGATATGTAAGGACAAACACTTGTGCATCAGAAATTAAGTCAAGAATCAAACAGTTACAAGTTCACAAACGGGCTATTATACTTCAAAGAAAAATTCACACCTAACTGTGATCGCTTACGTTTGGCCCTGCTCCATGAATTCCATAGCACTCCAATGTCGGGATATTTCGTCTAAAACCCACATGCTGACTTGTCGCCTCTTTTTCATGGCCTGGGTTATACACAGCCATAAAGAAGTTCATTAAACAATGTTCAGTTTGTCAGCATGACAAGTATCAAACTCAGAAAAACAAGGTCCTTCTTCAACCTCTACCACCACACACTGTGTATGGGAGGAACTTACCATGGATTTCAGAACGTGCCTCCCAAATTCTTTTGGTCACACTATGATCCGGTGATTTGTGACCGCTCAACCAAGTATGTCCATTTCCTAGCGCCCCACCGCCACTTCTAAGGATCTTGCTCTCCGATTTTCGTTGAGATTTTGCGCTCCATGGCATTCCAAAGTCAATCACCTCTAACTACGATCCTTTGTTCCTCGCCCTTCCGAAAGAGTCATTAAGGCACAAGGAACCACACTTACAAGACAGATCACCGAAACGGACGGTCAAATCAAGTTGTTTAAGTTTGAGACTTACCTTCATTGTTTTGCAAGTGACCAACCCAAGAAATGGTTTAAATTTCGCACTTAATGAGTTTTGTTACAACACCACCTACCACTCCGATTCAGATGACTCCTTTTACGACTGTATGGACGCGAACCACCATTCATCCCATACTATCTAGCCGAATCTACCACCATCGAGGCCTTGAATAGCCCTTGCAACAAAGACAAGAAATTTTAGTCAACTCAGAGTGAATCTCAAAGAAAAGCGAAAATGATGGAAATACAAGCTAATAAAACGCCGATTTTACCTTTCAAGTTCGAGATCCGTCCTTCTAAAGTTATCTCCTTACGTATAACAAACCGTGGTCCATTGCTCATCCCAAAATCGGCTAAACGCTTTTGGCCCTTCCGATCATAAACGTGTCGATGATGTGGCGATGTTTTGGATCTTACATCCTCCCCTCAAATACACCCAGTGGTTATGTATCCCTGCTACGACCTTACTATGGCGCTGATTCTTCTTCTCCTTCCAACAGACTTCCCTTGGATTTGTCTCAAATATTTTTGAAGGAAACTGGACACTTAAGCGCAGCGTGGGAAAAGAAGAACAAGGATCTCAAGTTTCTTTAGAGACTTGAAACATCGAGAAAGGCATAAGATAAGTGTACCAAATGAATCTCCCAAAGAAACCCCAAAGTCTTTATCTGACTTCGTTCCACACCACTTGCCAACTGCCCCATTATCAATTTCACATACTCCCAAGACTTCCACGCGTGTTCCCATGCATTCTGCCACGCCTTTTTCCAACAATACGCGTGCTTCGACGTGGGTCCCATCAACATCTCTACTTGATGAACCAGAATCCCCACTTATCTCTTATCCTCCAATCAAATTGCCCCATCCGGATTTGGACCCCACCACTTCATTAAATTCCCCAACACAACCCACATCCACTTTCATTCCTTCTATGCCACCTAGCAAAACCAAGTTGGACCTTGAGGACAAGGTCATTCTTGGGCTCAGGAGTATTGTTAGGAAGAAAATGAAAAAGTCCAAAAGAGTTATGAGGAAGCCCAAGTGGCTTGCGGATAGCATCCAGTACTAAGGGGGTGTTTTAGTATTCTTTAGAATTAATAATCTGATCATGTTTATTGTTATTGGGCCTAGTTAAGGCCCAAACCCTTTTATTCTAGAAACTCTACTATTTAAGTGTTTGATGTGGCTGTGGACAAATCAATGAATGTTAAATGTTCTTGTTGTTTTACGCTTATCTTTTATTAGCAACTTTTATTTGATTATCTTCTTATAAGTCTATCACATTTCCAATAATCTTTGTCTTCTCTTTTTTGTTTTTCCCAGCACTACAAGGTTTCCTAACTATTACATGTTGTTTTCTCTTTTATTATAGGTTCATTCAACCTGTTAAGAGTGTTATCCTCCCCAAATCTGTTAACCTGAACCCACTAAGTTAATATTCTCCAAGTCTTAAGTTCACTTATTTGAAAATCCATCTGAGAGCGTTCACCCCTATGTTGCTCTAACAAAACAACGTCCAATCAAATTTCAATCATTGTTGGTTTCTAACACTTTATTATTTATTTCTTCTTAGTAATTATTTGCATATAGTTTGTAGAGACTCTCGATATCAACATCTCATTATCTCTAAATATGAATTAGTGTACGTAAAGTATATATAGTTTACTTATCTTCACAAGATTCCTTAGGTTTTCTAATACTAGTGTAGTCTATATATTTATCCATAAATTGATGAACTACTTTCTTTCTTTAAGTTTCATTCCACTCTTGAAAGAAAATTCAAACATCATCTAATAATGATCCCACATCAACTAAAAATGAAAGAATTGTTGAATATATAAGAGGTGACACATACTTGCCTTTAAGGTTTTTGCCTAAGTCAGATAAACTACAAAGAATGAAAATGAAGGAATAAACATATACAAAAATGAATTAATGGATGTATAAAACATGTCCTAGAATATTTTGCTGGCAAATTCATCTATTTCACCAACACCTTCCATTCTATAAGAAGCTGATTTGGAGGCAAGTTCCTCAGATTTGATATACTTCTTCCCAACTTCAAAGCCATCTTCATTTCAAACAACTCTCCATTTTCTCTTTCTCCAAATCTTTCTCTCCCAACGTTGATCCTATTGAGGTTTCTAACAACTTGAAGAAGCCACCAGAAGTTCTGTACATTTCAAAATCATCCCAACTTGTCCACCATGCTCAAAAGTGTTAACTGCAGCAGCCAATGCACCAGCCAAGAGAGGAGCAAAAGCAGCCAAAGAACTGCCATTACCTATAAAAGTAGATCCAATAGCTGCAATTCCTGTGAGCAATGGCCCTGCAATTGCCAAACTCTTGTTTACCTTCAATGCTATGTTTCCAAGTCTGTCATAATCTTCAGCGTCTTTTCTCTTTATCACTTCAACAACCTCCTCATTTCCATTTCTAATTCTTCACTCCATCCATTATTCATTTTTCCCATTTTCTTGCTTTGTGTCTTTCCTGTTTTGGAAGGCCACCAAGTAGCAGGCTCAAATTTTGCAGGGAACTTTTCAAGCATTGCTCCTAATAAGGGAAGTGGATATGCTTTGTCAAGTGCTAAAACTTTTTCCATTGCACCCTTCACATGTTCCTCAGTAGGATTTCCTATATCAATTATGGTTTGATTTCACTTTGAAGATGTTTGAAAAATCTTGTAGCATTTCTTTGTTCCTCGGTGAGTTGAGAGGGTTGGATTTTGTTCATGATAAGTAATAATCCAGTTGCAGCTGAGAATAAAAGAGCAGAAGATAGTTTCAGAGCCAAAAGTGGTGCACCTTCCCCACTTGTGACAGCAGCAACACCAGACATGGTTGTAGCAGTTAGAGTAATCATGTTGATTGAGTTTAGTAGAAGGCTGTTCCAGTTATTACGTTGTTCGCCAATGTTTTGATGCATTTCAACTCTGTCGGATACAGCTTCTAAGACTGCATAGAGTTGAATTGTGGCGTTAGAATATTTCTGCGGTTGTTGATCAAGTAATATTTGTGTGTTGCTGTTATTGTTTTTTTCTAGTATTAATTGTTGATGATCAAGTAGTTGTTTTCTGCTGGTTTGTATATTTGTTGGTGGCAAAGAAATATTAGGAGTTTGGGAATATGTATAGCTGCATTAATAACTCTTCTTGAAGATGTTAAAGAACAACAAGTTATAACTGAAGATTGTAACATTGAAGCCATAAAATATATGGATTATAATTCTAAAGTATTTCTTGGTAAGGATGTTTAGGATATATTGTATATGTATAGGTTTGAAATGAATGTTTATGTGTATGGTATCATCAATATCAATATTTATATAGCTATGAACCATTGAGATAGGTAAGGACGGGGTCAAAATCAAATAAATATAAAACCATAGTTGACCAGTTTAATTTAATTGACATATTCTCTATTCAAAATTTCAAGCAGTTTCTGCTTTGTTGGGTCTAAATTCTCAACATGCAATGCGACGTAGTAAAACTAAAACTACACTACAATTATGGCTGCACATTACTTTTCCATGCAATGTAGGGTACCAAAGGTACCAAATGTGAAAGGTAGCAGATCCTTTGCCATGAAAGTTTTAGATTCATTCACTATTTTTTACTTTTGTCAATATAAATGATGGCTAGTGCTCCATTTTAAGTGTCTTTTGGTTTGGTCACACCAACTAAGTCTTAAAATTTTCTACATCTTCATTTTGAATTTTTGAATTTTCAATATGTTATGATATCTCTTATGTGGACTTCAATTGCTTAATTTGTCAGCAAATAAGATATGAAGAATGGTGAAATAATATATTTGAATTCAATTATGATTTAAAAGACTAACTAATAAATAAATGTTTTCTAATATGCATGTCAATTTAAAAAGTCCAAAGAGGATATATATCCACCTAAATTTAAGAAAACGGCTATTTAACACTTATTCTTACACACAGTATATGCTACTCTCCACAAATTAAATTTTGATTTTTTTATAAAAAATTTCCCCCTCCTTTAAAAAATAACTTTGGTTTAATTGTGAGTGTAAAAAATCTGGTTAATAAAATTAGTAATTTGGTTAATAAGTGTCATGACATCAAAAATTAATTTTAAATGGTTAACGAATTTGGTTATTTGAGTGTAAAAAATTAGTTAACATAATTTATATTTGGTTATTTGAGTTAGAAGATGTTGTAAGGAGGGAAGGTTTTAAGCATTTGTTGCATAGGTGTGAAGAAGGAAGTATGGGTGAATTGTAAAATTAGATGGATAAAATCAAACACTATAAGACAAAAATATGCAAAAGTTGTTAATGTTAAATTTTATGCGTTGCTTGTCTGTCTGTGCAGTAGACTTGTCATAGGATTGTTATGTGAGAATATAGACGTAAAGAGGTCAAGAGAGGTTAAATAGACTATTTCTCTTAAAGACAATTTCAAAATATATTAGGTCCTATAAACGAAATCAAAGATTAAGAAGCGCATAAGAAAAACACAAAAATAAAAGAGCTTGGAAGCATCTCAATGAATTGAACCAAATGAAATAATACATGATATTACTAAGTACTTGATTTTTTTTCTAATGCAAGTCAATCACAAGACAACCAAAGCCGCTATAAACAAAGCGATTTAAAAACTGATTAGATAGATGTTCTATAAAGAAATAATTGGCTTTATGATAATTCAATAAGATTGATACATCTCATACCTAAGTTTATAGATTAAATCTCTTTAAGCACGGTATAAGTTATGTGGCCTAAAAACAATGCAATAACAAAATTAATGGATACTAGAAAATTAAAAGAGATGAGGAAAAAGAGAAGATACACAAATATATAAAGTGGTTCGACGTCATTCTCGGTTTGTCTACTCCACTATTCAATGGTGTTAACAACTATTAGAAACTAATCATGATTTTTCACTATTTTGATAAGTTTGATACAAGCATTTTGGTTACAACGAACTATCAAACAATCATTCTCTTTGTTGATACTAACAAAAACATGATCTCTAAAAGATATTGACCTAATAACCTACTCTACAACAAATAACAATTTTACGACACAATATTTCACCTCACCCAACAAAATTTGAAGTATAAACTATAGACACGCCATATTTTAAAAAAATTAATAAAAATACCATATATTCCCCGCTTTTATCGAAAATTGAGGGGAATATTTAGCTAACGCCTTTGAATCCAAGCACTACGCTTTATCACCTTTAATTATTTTAACGACCTATTACCTCGATTTGCTTAAAATCGATGGTAAAGTATTTAGAGGGCATGTTTTCAAATTCCAACAACTACACTTTATCACTTTTAATTTTTTTAAATTTTAAACAGTATGCTACCTCTATTTTTTTAAATCGAGGTAAAAAAGTAGCACAGTTTTAAAAATATAAAAAAAATGAAGTTGTTGGGGATCAAACTCATGACCAAGATTTTTTTTTTTTTATATTTTTGTATGACCTATTACATCGGTTTTGCTAAAAATTGGGGCTAAAGTAGCATTTTTCTTAATTTATGACCAATTTAATGAAAAATTTAAGTAACAAATCTTTGACGTCTATTTATAAAGTAACAATGGTCAAGACATTTTCAACTCATAAATCCACATGAAACATTAGTGATCCATGTGAAACTCTCACTAGCCAATCAAAACATGAATGTCACAACTATGCATCTTTGATGCAAAGTGTTGAAATTTAAACTTAACATATTGAAAATAATGATAATCAAAGCAAGAGCAAAAAATATTTCAAAGTTAGTTTTTAATATTATCTTTTATCCAGAATTCCTTGTTAAAATAGTTTAATTTTAGTTGTAGTTGTATAAAGTAAAATGTTTGTTATTGTTATTGTTGTTGTAGAAACTTAGTATTTAACGATTTTATTGATTTTGTTTATTTGTTGACGTTGTTATTGTTGTTAATTTGCCATTGATGTTGTTGAGATTTAATGTTTAAAGATTTTATGTATTTTGTTGTTGTTGTTACTTCTGTTGTTCAGATTTAATGTTTAAGTGTTCCATTTATTTTGTTTATTTGTTGTTGTTGTTGTTTAGATTTAACATTTAAAGATTCCAGGAATTTTGTTGTTGTTGTTGTTGTTGTCTTTTATGTTGTGATATTTAATGTTTAATGATTCCACTGATTTTGTTTTTGATGTTGTTATAGGTGTTGTTATTGATGATGATGAGGAAGATTGAGAATTTTTCAAAAAAAATAGTGCTTTGCGTATTAAAACGTAAAAAAAAAAAAAAAAAACAAGTTAACGTTAAAATTTTGTTAACATGACTTTACCCCTCGGTTATTGTAAAAAAAAAGAGGTAAAAATTAGTACAATTTTGAAAATCCAAAAAATTCAGTTGCTAGGGATCGAACTCATGATCAATGCCATTTTTAAATCACCGAGGTGATAAGTGGCAACTTTTTATGTCGCCCTTCGTTACCTCTCCAGGGTAACCGAGATTTCGTGTTTAAGGTTAAAATTACTTTTATAATAGTGACTCAAGTATTCATATGTGGTAAATCCACCTAATCTCATCGATTTCTTATCTTAACAATTGTCATTAGCTAAGCATTTTTTGGGAAACTCACAAATTTATTTACGAACAATATTTCTTCAACTCTATCAAAGATGGATAACTTACACCTCCTCTTTACGGATAATTGATACTTGATCTCCCCAAAGTCATTCTTGAAGTATAATGAAACTCTCTACTTAATAGATACCAACAAAGACCACTTTGCATAAAGAAATGATATATGCACTGTTATAAACAACAAACTTCACACAAAACATTAGATACCATGTTATACCACCGCCCCTAAACACTCAATATTTATAGGTGAAGATTCATAACAATAGAAAATGACTAAGGATGAAGATGATGAACAATGCCAAAATATCTCCCAAACACTCTAAAACACAAGGTGTTAGTCAAGAGATTAGATGAATGTGAATGAAGAAAACACACACAAGGTTCTCTCAAACTTATGGATAAATGGGTCTTGGTTCTTGATTGTTATGATGAGCTTAATTAATCATGAACAACACAACAAGATTAATCAACTCGCTATCTCTAATTCACTCAACGCAACAACCAATTGCTCAAGAACGAGATGCAACTAGAAGGAAAATGAATCTGACATGAATTCATAATCAATAAGTTTTTCTAGAGAATAAGAGAAATATTAAAGGTGTTAAGAGTAGACACACTAAAGAAGAGAAGAAAAATTGTAATTTTGTCTCAAAAATGGGTTTCACCAATTTTGGTTTTCACTTACATGTTGCTTTAACCAAAGAAACAACTATATAAATCTAAGATGGAAAATGAACTTTGTGAACTCATGATTCCAATCAAGAGGAAATCATGATACAAATGACAAGATATCATGATTCAAATCAATTTAAGTTCCTAATTCGAATAAATAAGAGTAGAGCCAAAATACGACTTGACTGAGACGCATGATTCTACTCATGCTTGTCGTAGAGTGAAAAATACTTGAGTGTGTTGCATTCTCAAAATACAGTAGAGTCGTCACCGAACTTTATTTATTCCAAAAGGAATGAGAAAATATCAATAAAACCCACGTAAGAAAAGAAAATGGCTATTGTAACTAGATTAGGGTTCGGGAGTCGGTTGTACAAGGGAAAGGTATTAACACCCCTCACATCTGTTGTACTCAACGGGACCAAATAAATAAATTATATAAACCAAATAAGTTTGTAGTATCAGAAACGAGATGCGATCCATCTAAACTCACCAAAACCTTCAAAAGTTAAGGTTTTTATGATAATATTACCATGGAGAATCAAGGTTACTCGGGAGGTATTGTGGTTGCTTGGAAGAAGTACCGCATGATTGTTAAGATGTGTAGGAAATAAGTCTAATTCATTCATTTAAAAATAAAGAAACAAAATGGTGCAAAATGGTTGTTTACGGCCATCTATGCAAGCCCCAACGAGATTATCATAAGAGTTTAAGGGAAAAGTTGAAGAATATTGGTGTGCACGTAAAGGATTCGTGAAAGTTAGTTGAAGACTTTAATGACATAGCTAGTAATGCTGAAGAAGAAAGTTGGTATACAAGCTTCTTTGAGAAAATGCAAAAAAAAAAAAAAGTGAGATGATAAACAATTGTAAGATGATTGATATTAAAGCAACCAAGCATAAGTTTACTTGAGGGTTCTATTTTTCATGGGGGTTAAAAGATTTATGAGAAGCTCTATAGAGTGTTATGCAATGAAGCATGGAGTCTAAAGTTTTTGGATGCTCATATTAAAGTGTTAACCAGAGTTGAATTCTCGGACCATCATCCCTTATTGATCATGTTGACTAAAAGGTTAAAGAACTTGGTGCCTCGTGAATTTCATGTTAAGAGTGCATGATTGATGAAAGTTATAAAGAAATGATAGTTTGGAAGAATGAATATAATGTGAATGAAAACATTTTGAATGTTAAGAAGGATATCAAAAGATGAAAATTTTATATTTTTAATCAAATCATTGAGAAAAAGAAAGAAATTGTGGCGAGACTTAATGGTACTCCAGGAAGTCTTCAGAGAAATGATTATGATGCCGACTTAAAGAAGTTGGAGAATAAGATGCAATTAGATTTGAATAATATCCTTAAGAAAGAAGAAATCATATGGTACCAAAGATCTAGAGTGGAGTGATTAGTGGGTGGTGATTAGAATACGAGATATTATCATATGAAAGTCATTAATAGGCGTAGGGGGGACATGATCATAATGCTAAAATATGATAATGGTCAGTGGGTTAAGGATAAGGGTCAATTGGAATAGTTGGTGAATATTTTTTATCATAAGTTGTTTGCGCCAATTATAGTTGAAGTATCCCTAAAAAAAGTATCTCTTTCCAAGCCCGCATGAGACGTATCTTCAAATGAAGCCTTGGAAAGCTCTTGGATCGGATGTTTCTATCAGGAGTCTTGGAATGTCGTTGGGATAAATGTGTCTGACTTTGTTAAGAAGGCATGGCGTAACCCATTAAGTATTGTTGTGGTTAAAATAACAGATATTTTCTTGATCCCTAAAGTGGATCAACCTCAAAAGGTAGCTCAAGTTTGCCATCTTTACTTATGTAACATTATTTTCAAAGTTGTTGGTAAGGTGATTATGGAAAGACTGAAACATTGTATGGCTGGTTTGGTATCTCCTTACCATACGGGAATTTTACCAAGGAAGACCTATACACCAAAACATCATTATAGCAAAGGAGATTATGAATATTATGCACAAAAATAAAAGTAAGCATGGCTTCTTTTCTATTAAGATTGACCTTTCAAAAACTTATGATAAGCCTAGCTGGGGAGATGAAGAAGAATAAGAAGAAGAAGAAGTTGCATGAAATTAAATGGGATATTGTTCAAAGGCCTAGGAACTCTGGTGGTCTAGGTCTGCGAAATCTTGAGCCTATTTGCAACAAAAGTACAAATTCCAAACTATGAAAGGCCAAAAGCAAGATAATGCCGGAAATGATAGACATTGGTATTTGAAGGATTGGGAATGGTAGCATCATTGATGATTTCCCTTACAGTTGGTTGGAGCCAGGGTGGTGCATCTTTGATTATGGATTTTATGTCCCTGAGGAAATGTGTGGTGCGGAGGTTAAGGGCTTGTTGAATGTAAATGGTCAATGGAATTGGGTTGAGTTGCATAAGTGGATGATACATGTTTTGTTAAATAAAATGCGAGTAGTGATGCCTCCAAATGAGGATCATGATGAGGACAAACTCATTATAGTTGTAATTGGTGCATGCGACTTCTTAGTTAAAGATATGTACAAAGCTTTATCCAATTGTATTGTTCCATCGAATGGTCATGTTTGGATAGGTATTTGGAAGCTTAATGTTTCAGAGCGTGTTAGAAGCTTTTTGTGGTTACTAAAGCACGACATGCTGGTAACAAACTTCAATAAGAACATGAAGGGTTTGGGCTCTTCAACGTGAAATTTGTGTGGCCATGTGTGTGAGAATATGTTACATGTCTTA
Organism: Vicia sativa; assembly: GCA_021764765.1. Classification (NCBI taxonomy): domain Eukaryota; kingdom Viridiplantae; phylum Streptophyta; class Magnoliopsida; order Fabales; family Fabaceae; genus Vicia; species Vicia sativa. The sequence continues at coordinate 28,784,155 of CM038792.1, read as the reverse complement.
AGAGAGTTCATTAGAGCCATGCAGATGTGGAAGTTTATTTCTGCTACTAATATTACTTTTCCCTTTATCATATGGATTTAGATGCTATGATATCTCTTAGTATCAATATGAAAGATGGTAATGGATTGGATTGTAGTTGTCTTTGGGCCATATGGTGTTACTTTATTTGGTTATGGCGTAATAAAGAAGAGCATGTTGAAGACTTTATGCAACCTTTAAATCCAAGAGCTTACATTATCCAGAAAGTCAGTGATTATGTTGACGCGGAAAAAATGAATAATAGTGTGATAGAGAGAGAGAGAGAGACAAAGTGATTAAAATGATTGCTTGAGCTCCTCCGAATATGAATTGGATGAAGCTGAACATTGTTGAAATGTGTAAAGTAAATATTTCTGAATGTGGGGGAGTGATCAGAGATGAGAATGGTCGGTGGATTCGCAAAATTTCTCGGGGAGAGTAAAGTCTTCATGGTGGAACTATGGAGAATGCATAAAGATATTATGCTTACCTTGTCATTAGGATTAAAAAAGGTTGAAATTAATGTGGACTCCATAATGGTGGTGTTGGCTATGAGTAAGGAAATTCAAACATGCTGGAAAGTCTGTCGATTATTAGTCAAATCCATGGGTTGATGGAAAAGCTTGAGGAAGTTAGTGTGTCATGATTTCAAGAAACAAATAGATGTGTGAATACCTTAGCTAATATTGATGTGATATTAGGCCGATCTTTTCTATTTTAATTTGATGTGTGATATTGTTGAGTATTCTAGATGAGGATTCTAGAGATTTTTCTACCTATGATGACGTGTGTTTAGTATTAGACCTCTTTGTAAAAAAACTAGATATTACTTCTCTGTCTCAAAATAAGTTTTTTCTAACCATAAAAATTATATTAAAATAATAGTCTCTTTACTTTTTCAATACAAAATTGATTAACTTTTTTCAAATTTACCTCTCGTTTACACTATTTTCAAGTTATGACAATATATAACAACCAATAGTAGTTAAGAGTAATTTTATAAAAATATTATCTTTATTGACCCAACCATTTACGTTTCTTAATCTATTATAAATATATAAAATCTAAAGTACTTGGTAATTACATATTAAACCCTTTGATAAAAGTATAATCTAACCTAATTACAAGGGTAAAATAGACTAATTAAAAATTAGTTGATTTATATCGATTTGACATTTAATAATGCTGATGTGGCATACCAAGAAATTTTGTTGTATTTTTTAGTTTTTTTTTTAATTCCATTATTAATTTCATATAATCATTCACGGCATTTATAATATAATAGTTGCACTTGAAAACTCAAAAGGCATTAGTAAAATTAATATAGTGGTTACACTTGAAAACTCAAAAGGCAGTCAAAACATCATTAAGTGGAGGTTGGAGTTCCATGATCTATTTATTTGTTCGTATCAAGTTAATGGAAAAGCATGGGAAAAAACCACTCTTTCATATCCGTCTTCACCAAACCAAAATTTCAATTTCTCCTCCATTCTTAATATGTTTCACAAACCACTCTTTCATTTTCGTCTTCAGCAAACCAAAATTTTGATTTCTCCTCCATTCTTAATATGTACCAATGATTCCGCCGCTTCCAATTCTGTTACGATGGAGTTATTGCTGTTGTCGAGGTTTCCCTTTCTTTTCTTCCCCATATCTCATCACTTAAAAAAATGTTTGCGTTGTATGGAAAGACCTTTTATTTGTTGTGAATTGATTTTGTTTCAGTTTATTTTTATTTAGTTGGTTTAGTTACCGTCAAGGAAAACACCATGACTATTCTATTATCATATCATTGTTATATATGTGTATACTCAATGAATATTTTTATGAATGAATGATTAACTAATGTGTTTGATGAATAGTGAATGATGCGAATCGGTGACCGTGGATTATGTGATAAACATTTTTTTAAAGAAGGATTTGTTGGGTTGTAAGGATGCAATTGTTAGTGAAGTTGGTTTATATATGTTTTCTTTCAATTTTATTTTAACGTGTTATTTTGATTTTCTCTTCATTATAATTTTATTTCCTATTTAGTATCACTTTAATGTAAATTGGTCTCAATATATATTTTCAACCTTTAAAATTGGAAAATTGTGACTATTTTATTTAATTATAATTTTTTTATTTTAAAATACAATCTAAAATGTGACTACTTTTATTTTAATTAATTAATTATTTGATTTTTATCAAATCATCTCTAATAATTTAGTTTTGCAAAAGTATTTTTTGTAAAGGTAATTCTTTATGATGTCAATTAACTCTATTTTGAAGTATGACCTGAAATATTTTATAAACATAGATTTAATATTCAGATGCTAGTTTAATGAATAAAAAGAAAATTTGAAATAAAATTGATAAATATATTTACAGTAATATTTTAAAACTCAAAATATTTTAAAATACTTTAATAAATTTTATTGTAAAGACTATTCTTAAATATATATTAATAAATATAGAGTGTTGTACAATTTTTATAATATATTTAATTTTTAATTAAAATTATATATTTTTTAAACCTATAAAATTATTAAAATAAAACAAAATCTATGTGGAACTAAAACATTAGCACTAAGTTAGAATGAATCTTTATACATTCAATTTTTTTATTGCAATTTAACTTTAACTAAAATATATATTTTTTATTTATTTGATTTTTGTAACACCTCATACATACATTGTCTAGGATATACATATTTGACATTATATGGTATATAAAAACCATACATATGCATTGAATATAGAGAAGTATCAAGACAAATTACAACAAAAATCGAAATCATATAAAGATACAAGTCTAAAAAAAAAATACTGATACATCATCCAAAAGAGTACAACGCAGAAAGATACAAAAGAGGTAGATTATCGCCGATGAAACGCCACTGCAAGACTAAGCCATCTTACCTTTGCCTTTGTCCTGCCTCGAAGATCCTGAAAAATAATAATTGGAATGGGGAGTTATTAAATCTGAGCCTCCCTATCTTGGGGTTCGCCTTGCCTACAAGGTGCATACATCTAAAACGGATTCACCTAGAATTGTATCGATCACAACTGCATAAATACACAAAAAGGGGACACCACCATTAGAAGTTCCATAACTAACCAATGAGGTAACAACACACAAACAACATAATACACAATATCCAAACCCACATCTGTATGTGACGAATCAAGGAGTTATACCCATCTAACTAGGCTAGCTCTGCCACGTACCCTCGGTGAGTATCCAAGCGCATATATGTCAAGAGACTTGCACAAGCACACCAGATAATGAATCCGATCATTCCAACGTGGAATTCCATCCGAGATGAGTTACCGTTGTGATATTGCCTAAGTGGCATCACAACCCCATCACCAAGTACGCCGATGAGTCTACAGGTAGGGAAACACCGTGAAAGACCCCCACAAGCACATCACAATGGCATTCATCTTCTATACACCGGTGAGTATACAGGTGAAATACGCCTTCTTGACGCACAAACCCTGTCATACCCCATTTTTTACCCCTAATATGTTCGCCCTAACTTCATGTGCATCTACATCATAATTCATGCATTCATCCTAATTTTCTAAAGCACGGGCCGTGCTCAATTCGACTGCTCATCACTCTTGGCTAATTAGGGTTTTGGACCACGGATATGGTATGACTGATTCTTCATGCGTAAAAGGATTCTACGGTCTTCTATGAGTCTTAAGGTATTTATATATGGTTTTTCGAACTACTCGATTCATCATAAAATCAAGAATGGTTGGATAAGAGGATATTCGGGTGTACATGATGAAAAGTCAACAAAAGTCAAAGGATGATCAAGTGAGAATTGTCGATCAAAATTATTGTCAAAAGTCAAAATACAAGAAAATAAGATCATCTGTTGGAAAAAGGCGGAAGAATCAGATAGAAATGAGATTTCTTGCATTTTAAGTAATATTAGACTTAGAAATTTTTCTAAGTTTTAAGAGATTTGTGATCATGAAGGCATGTTGTTGACTTATCTCGCCTGCTTATGGTAAAGTTTGCGAATTGTAATCACTGAGAGAACACATTTAGTACTTCAAATTTGCCCTTGTGAGGATTTTTGTGAAAATGCTCTGATTTCGAGTTATGAAGTTTATGACTTTTGAAGTTTATACTTAGTGAAATTTTGAAGATTTTAATGTGGCAAGTGTCCGACTTTGAGGCATGTTATACGTGTTCCCAAGCATCGCTTTGTATCGAGTTCAAAATCAAAACTGTTCATTTCGTGATCGATCTACAACTTTGTTGAAGAAATTAAATCCATTCGACTCAAATCAAAAGTTATGAAGCTTGGAAGATATGAAATCATCGTATGCAAAGTGTTCAATACTTAGTGAAATTTTTATTAGTTTTCAACATGGTTAGACCGACGACTTCGTGTTCGATTTTCTCATTGTTGTTGGCTCTGTGATTTAACTTTCAAAACAAAATTGCTCATCCATGGCACTCTACAATTTTGTCAAAAGAGTCAAATTCATTCGAACTCTAAATCGAAAGTTATAAGGCTACAAAGTCAAGGAAATAAATTTGAAAGTTTTTTCATTGTCGCTCTTGACAATTGTGATTTCTTAACTTCGGGGTTATCTTTGAGCATGCTATTAACATTAATTCGTTTCAACATTAAAGTTGTCCACGTAAATCTCTCTACAATTTTGGTCTTGTAACTATGGTCGATAAGGCTCATAAATTGAATTCTCGTCATCAAGACGAAAATCGAGCAAGAGTTAGTGTTTGGCCAAGAGATGTTACTAAGGCATGTTATATGCATGTGTTATGGGTTTATGGCCATGCAGAAACATTTGTATAGGGAAGTGGGAATAAACTTGCAAAAGGAGACGAAATGGGTGACTCTCTCACATTCTCTCTCACCATGAACATCGCTCTCTAAATCCACTCGAATAAACACAAAAAGGAGGACGATCGTAATGTAATTCTCACCATCACCACCCTTCCTTTCTTCATCGATCTCTCTCAAAAACTGTTACGAATAATCTCTAACAACCATAATCGTCAGAATCGATTCTTCTTCATCTTTCACTCACTTCCATCATCACCGTAGCAACCCTATCTCATCAGAATTAACACCACCAACTCCACCAATCTTCCTTTTCTCACCATAACAAGAACTCGCTTCTAACTGGCATCACCATCACCGTAACGCTTCATCAACAACCCTATTTTTTTCTTCATCAACAACCTCACGCCTTCACCCTCATCGATCGAATAACACCATCACCTTCACGAATAAAGCTCAGTTGATTCTTCGTTTCCTTCCATTAGCCAACAAACTCAAAACATATATTATCACAACTTATTCTTTCTCAAATCAAGGTAATAAACCGAGAGTGTTGAGGTCTCTTCTGTGATTGCCGCCATTTTCTTCTACAAGACTTGAGTGATTTTGCTGAGTTTATTTCTCGAAGGCTACTTTCTTAGATGCTTATGTCCATCGTCAAGTTGTAGAGTTTCTTTTGGAGAGATTCAAGGTTTGAAACCGCGATAGGTAACTTCGGAATCCTCATCGTGTTAAAGGATATATGACAATTTTGGGCAACACGTTCATGGACTCTTCATGAGTAAGGATTGGCTACAAGCGTGGTTGGAGCGTGAACTTCGAACATGTGAAGTTTCGAAATTTTCGATATGTTTTTATGTCTTGAATATCTCGATGATAGCAAGAGAACAAATGGAACGGAGTTCGATTCGAGCCGCATCAAAAATAGAGGATGGAGATGGCTACCGGGTTTGGTTCAGCCGGATGTCAATTTTATCCTTAATATAATTTAACTATTTTATCTTTTACCTTTACCATTTACTTAAAAAGTCAAAATTAAATCAAAAACTCATCCGAACACAATTGAACATTTTGAAGTATTTCGTTTGTTAAAATAAACCGGAACAGCTTTTAACATGTATTTCGATTTCACAAAAACATTCGAATCAGTTTGTGTAAGTGTTTGAATAAATGACAATTGTAAAACAAAACCGAACACATGCGAAAAGAGTTCCGAATTTTGAACATAAACCGGAACATTTTGCAAATGTGTTCCTTTTAAAGGTATGTAACCGAACACTTTGTACATGTGTTCCGTTTGTCAGATCAGAATCGAACAGCTCAAGGGTTCGAACGCGCTTTGAAGAAAAAATTCTCAAGTATGGAAATTCAGCCCCTTTTAAAAAACCAGTCCTCCATAGATACGAAGGATGTATTCACTACAACACAAACATTCGCTACACGAGAAGATGTTACTATTTAGATCAAAGAAGTTGGATTAAGAAATAAAATCACATGTTATTAAGCTGTTAGGACACTGAAACCCAAGAGAGGAAGGAGGAACAAGATAATTTTGGGTGTGATAAAGGCGGAAAATACAAGGATAAAAGTGGAACCTGGAGCGCAACTAAAGAGATGTGGATGCCCGTTCAAAATTAGATCGACTCAAAAGATGGATGGAAGGTAGATGTAAAGTGTGAATTTCATAATCATGGATTACTTGATAGGTTAAGGTCATGCATTGGTGGTTGACCGATGAAAATACATGTTTTGATTTAACAGAGATATGTTCCTCTCTAGACATATCTTGACTTCTGCAAGAGAGAACTCAAAATATCACCTGATCATCTAAATAT
>CM038792.1:28663492-28777391 GCA_021764765.1 Vicia sativa | reverse complement strand
GAATTTACCTTCCATTTAAGTGTCGGAATGACTGAGATGGTTTACCATATATTCCTCCTCGCCGCATCTGTAACAATTTCCCCCCTTCATTGGGTACTTGACCGATGCAAGGTTGATGAATGTAGCGCCTTATGTATTCAAGGCGTCAGTAGGCAAGAGTAGCTGGACGGATGTCCATGACAAAAGTGGGTCGAAACGAGGAACCGACTTTGGTGGTAGAATAGCTCTCCAAGTCTTGTTGGTTTAGAACCATCAAAAGCTCTCACTATGTCCTTTGGGCTTCAAGACCAATCCTTCAACATCAAGTCGATGAAAGCACTCTTTGGTAGGATATTCAAAGCGAGCGGTATATACAAAACATGAGACAATGTAATGCCCTTGCATTCGAGGAGATGTGCAAGGCTTTGTTGTGTTTCTTCCGTGGAGTCAAATCGACATCGAGAAGCCTAGACCGTTGTTGGCAGTCAGGCTAGCAATACAAACTTCAAACTGATCAGTAGTGGTGTCTTGCGGTATGTGAGCATTCTTCAAAAACTTCACTAAGGCTTTAGCATGAGCCTCAGAGCATAATAGCAGAGCCAACATGGATATCTTGGACGGAGTTTGTCCCAACTGTTCCACAACATTGTAATCACTCTTCTAGATAATCTTTAGAATTTTCTCCATTTCTTGCTTGGAGGTATCTTCAGCAACTTCCTTTGGTACTTCTGTCTGAGCAGGATGAGTTACTGGTTCTTTCCCTCGAGCTTCGGGAATTGGTTTGATAGTTGGAATGCGAGTTGGAGTTGCAATGTCTTTTGGAGGAGAGATCTCTGGAGAAAACACTCTTTCGGTTTGAGTTACTTTGCTTGACCCGGTGATGTTGTCGATATCAGGATCAGAAGCTTCAACTGTAATGTCTTCAATGGTAAACAGGTCTTGCTTGACGCCATGATAGTAAACTTCGGCTCCATAATTCCACGGTATAGCTTTGTCAGAGGAATATGGGCTGAGTGCAGAGTAATGATGAGAGGTGCCACTCTAGGCACGAGGATCGTGAGAGGAGATCCTTATTGTGTTTACATCGCATAGTCTTACGGAAATCGTCTCCCCATCCGGTTGCCTTGACATCTTCAATAGGAATCTTGTAGCTTTCAAGAACGGTATACTTCACCATGAAATCAAACTTTCCACTTGGCTTCCCCAAGGTATCCCAGACCTCTGGTACGGCTTCGCTCACATCTTCGATCTTCAGATTCTTAGACATGTCTTCACACAAATTCTCCACGGGTGAAGGTTTCAGAAATAACACTTCTCGGTTATCCATCATGCATTGAATACACCTTCTCAACCAGGCACATCCGTCAGGTGCATATGGGCACCAACGACAATTCTCCGGGCATCCTGGATTGACATCGGCTTGCAGCAGATTCCTCTTAACAGTCATCAGAGGAATAGTCAAGTCGTTCACATCATAAACATAAGAGTTCTTGTCAATAGCATTGGAACATTTTCCGTGGTTAGGCATTGGTGCGTTGATCACATTTGGAGTTTCAGCTGGAGGATCAAACTCAATTTCTTTGGCTTCAATCATGTCTTGAATCTTGTTCTTCTTGAGCCAAGTTTTCGATTAATAGGTACAGGGCTGTTGAAGTGGTATGCACACTTGGCATTAGGATTGTACTTTGGGGAGGAAGTGTTGATGTGTTGAGGAGTATCCCTCAAGGTAATCAGCTCTGCTTTCAACATGTGTTGCAATGCTTGCGACAATGGCATATTGATCTTTGTAAACTGTCTTCGTGGCGCATTCTGGTTACGCGTGTTGTCTCGTTGAGGTTGCATTAGTGTAGGATTGAAGATCACAACTGCTCCCATAGATTGAGTACGATCAGTTTTGACTCGGCTTTTCTGACCATACACAACATTGGCTTCTTTCTTACCAAAAGATCTCTTCGCAGCATTTGAGGATGACTCCACTTAAATCTTTCCACTCTTGATTCCAGCTTCAACGCGTTCTCTTGTCAATATCAGCTCAGTGAATCTGGCTGAAGAGTTTCCAATCAGATGATTGAAAAATGGGCATGTCAGTGTTCCCATAAACATATCAACCAACTCCCTATTGGACAAGGGTGGTTGAACTCTGCCTGCTAGATCTCTCCATTTCTGAGCATACTCTTTGAACTTCTCGTCACGACCCATAGTCATGCTCTGTAGTTGCATGCGACTGGGTGTTAGTTCAGCATTGTACTGGTACTTCTTGTAGAAAGCATCTGCTAAGTCATTCCAGGTATGGATATGGGTACTCTCTAGCTGATAATACCACTCCAACTAAGCTCCGGATAAACTCTCTTGGAAGTAATGGATCCATAGCTTCCTGTCATCAGTGTGAGGATGGATCTTCTGAACATAGGACTTCAAATGCAGCTTCGAACAAGAGATGCCATCATACTTGGAAAAAGTAGAAACCTTGAACTTGCAGGGAATTACCACATCAGGAACTAGACTCAGATCATTAAAATTCAGCCCGGACATCTTCAGATTTTCCACAGCATTCAGACGGTCTTCAAGTTATTTGTATTTGTCATCCCCAAAAGAATACTGCTCGTTCTCATAGTCTTCTTCTCTATTTTCGGACTCATCTGGCTTCCTTTTTCTTGACACTTCATCGGTTTCACGCTCTTGTCGAGAGTTCTCTGGTGACCACCCTAGGTCCACCCTATGGCGTCTTCCCATGTTGAGGACACGATGACTTTCTTCCTTACGGTGATGAGCTTTTCGGTCTTTCGGCCTTGGACCAAGTTGGTGAACATTTCACAGGCCCAGGCATTACGAGCACGGAGATCTTTGTGATCTGTTCAAGAGCCATTTACGCTAAAATAAATAGAGAAAATAAGAAAATTGGTCTTGATGTACTGTTATGAAATGTCATGCCATGCTATGCAATTTTATATATAGATGCAATGTTTTCGGGGACCTTAGGAATTTAAATTTGTTAAACAAGCATGAACAAACTTTTATTAGTTTCTTCCTTTTCTTTTTAAGTACAAAGATAGTTTTTAGAAAATAAGAGAACAAATTCCTAATGCTCTAAGTCTCCATGGGCTTCCTCTTGGTGTTGAAGTAGATGTTGATGTTTCACTCTTTGTGAAGTAGCTTGGTCAACTCTAGTACCTTCTACTAAAATGCATATGAGCTTGAATGTATCCCTTTCTTATTTTAGTTGAATCTAGGATCTCTTCAAGTCTTCAAAATTAATAGGCATGTCAGGATGGAGAATGGTATAGGGTTCGTCACCTATAGCAACAGGTTCCATGATCACTGATAACACGGGTGTAAACGACATCATGAGGTTTTTAGCTCGAGCTCGCACCCATTTGACGTAAGGTTCCCAAGGAATGGAATTCTTGTGTCCCAAAGTCTTGGTATCAGTCATCTTTACCATGCCCCAAGCATGCACAAATCTTCGACGGTAGTTCTGGAGATCGCTGTTGTAGTCAAACACAATGTCTTGGAGAAGCATATCATGAGGACCATCTCTTCGAGCATACCCAAAATGACGTAGAGAGCTAGAAGGGTTGTAAGTGATACCTCCCTTTATGCCAAGGAGTGGTACATTGGGGAATTCTCCACAACACTCAATGAAAGTGAAGTCCTTTTAAGAGAAGAGACACCAACGGATATCTGAATGAGACAGTGACATCAGCCTTTGAGACCACTTCAATCTTTGCTCGTTCTTCATTACTGATTGAGGAAGGTGCGAAATAAACCACACAGAGAAATAGCGGTATGCAACATGAGGTTCCTTGTCTTTTGATAAATGCAGTGTGGAGAGAATGCAGAATGTCCCCAAGTAAGGTAGGCACATGATTGCGAGTGAGGAATATCTTGATGGCGCTCACGTCTATGAACTGATCTAGATCAGGAAATAGTACCAAAGCATGGATTAGTAAGTCCACGATGTCTTCGAATGCATGGAAACTATAACTTTGAGCAATTCTCGAGCTTTCTTTATCAGAAACTTAGCAAGTAAACCCTTAACTCCGCTTCTTGTTTCCCAATTGGCTTCAATGTCTGATCGCTTTAGATGTAATGTTGATGCGATGTCTTCATACTTAGGAGCCTTTTTTGAACCGGTGAATGGTATCGATCAGGATAGGTCCCAGTAGCTTAGAGAACTCTTCAAGGTAGGAACCAGTGATAATGCTGAGATGTAAAGCAATGGTGTTTGGATCGAAGAAGCTGGAATAAGGCGTCGTCATATCTTCTTCAAAACCGAAGATAACCAAGTCAAGCAGATAACCATGTCTTTTGACAAATGGAGCATGATCGGGAATTTCTGAAACCAATTCTTTGAGTTGAGAAGGTATACCCATGAAGTTGATTCGGATAGTCTTTCTGGAAGCCATAATCCCTACAAAATAGAGCAAAGATAAATCCCTAGGTCCTTGAAATAATTAGAAATGATATGCAATGTCATGATGTCATGTTTAATAAGCACAAGCAAATCACACAATAGCCCTAGGTTTAAGGCTTGCATGAGGTATAGGTGTCTACCCTACCAAAGTTTGAGTGGTTTCATCCTGTCCTATAATAGTAACGAGGTTCTAGGAATCTCATATCATTGATCTTTCGTAGGCTTTATTTTAATCGACTACCAAGTGGTCGGCGAAACATCCGAAAGTCGAATCTTAATGAGCTTAGCATCGAGTATCAACCAACCTTAGTCTACACCAAAGCCGGCCATCTCACTACCTTCTCATGGCCAAGATGGGTCAATTAGGGTTCTAGAAGTTTAGTTAGTGCTGATGACACCACGCAGATGCCAAATACTTTCCTCAACTTGAGCATGAGGAGCATCGGGACATCAAGTGTCGCACTAACGCCATCATGTTGACCGTTTCGGTATCGCCTATGATCGCGAAGATTTATTGATACTTACCTAAGAAACACGGATCGGGTGTAGGATCCCCACAAGTATAATACCCAAGCAACCCTTAAGATAAAGCATACAAGTCAAGCGAAGCGATAAAGATGATCTAAAATCCCTAAGGTATTCTCTCTTTAGGGTGCCCCAGTGTCGATTACATGTCTGGTGGGAGAAGCTGACTTTGGATTGTTTTGCGTTTGATCGCAAATTTTGCGGATAGCAAGAGTCGCCACCGACATTTCTTTTATCAATTAAGGGAAGGTGAAAAGAGCAGGAAAAGTACTTAGCTAGATTTTGAGTAAGGAGAAGGTTATGAAAAGGGAAGGTATTAGCACCCTTTCCATACATGGTTATCTACGGGCTCTTAGTTGCTTTCGATCATCTTAAAAAAAAATTGCTTTTTGTGTGTGTTTTGAAAATGTTTTGAAAAGGCATTTCACTTTGACTTCGTAATGATTCACGTTGGAATGTATCTGAAGTGTTTGGAAATGTTTCGTTTTGAAAAGTGTTTCAACTTTGTATAAGTGTGAGGTGTAAAAGATGTTTTGATGGGCGAGCAACTAAAGTCTTATTACCTACTCGAGCAGTCGTTTAGTGTTATTTTACTTTCCTTTAGAATAGCTATCCATACCATTAGTTGGTAGGTAACCTATTAGTTGGATGTAGAAGGACATTCGAAGGGACATCGGATGGTCATAGAAGGCAACTTGTAGGAGTATCCTAGCACATTCGATGGGACGATCATCACTTTTCGTGAGCAACAATCGGGGACTAGATCATGTATTCGTAGGCCACGTCGAGGGACTATGATCTTTGTTTTGAAGGGACTATGATGATATGTTTAGTAGGCAATGGTGCTAGGATACCTCTACGTTCGAGGGACTTGACCATTTATTCGAAAGGGAACGAGAGATAATAGCCTAGGGGATGCATGTGTGAAGAGTGTGTGTTGAATTCAGATATATTATCTTGAAATTAGAAGTGATCTATGTTCGTTTTTATCTTATCATACACGCCTAGTTACTAGCAGTTTATATGGGTGCGGAAAGTAAATTGCAGAAAGTAAAGTGCAGAAAGTAAATTCTACGCTATTACATGGCCTTGGGGCAGTTACATAATATATGAGTGTGGAAAGTAAAACCCTAATTAAGCTATTACATCCCATGAGCAGTTACATAATATTGGAAAAAATGCGAGAAATTAAAGTCCTAACTATTACAACCTGTGAACAGTTACAATAATAATCGAAAAAGAAAAGAATTTCGCATAAGAGGAAATGTGTTAGTAAAAAAAGATTTTTGAGTTAGGAAAGAGTTTTAAGGGTTAGTAAACCTAATTAGATGAGAAAATAATTTTTGGGAATTTTCTAGGTTGATTTTAATAAGGAAAAGCAATTAAAAGTCAATTTTATGGTTAATTAACAATTAATTAAAAGATGCATGCAAAAATATTATTTTTTTATGTCAAAAATTAAATAGGTATTTTTAAACCTAAATGCAAAAGAACATTTTTGGTGATTTTTGATGTGTTAGAAAATTATTTGAAATGAAATTAAATTAATTGAAGAAAAATGGGAAAATAAAAAAAAGAGGGTAAGAATGCTTCTAGATGAAGTTCTCACAGAAGCTGGAACTTCTAGGAGACCTCTTCTTGACCATACCAGTGAGCACTACAGGGGCTCTTGTTGGAGGTGCCTGGAGCTGGGTTTTGGCACAGGCGCCTATAAGTAAGCATACAGGGCTTTACATGGCGAATCTTGGAGCTTGGGCGTAACGTCTTAAGGAAGGCAGGCTGGAGCTTCTGGGCATGTCTTTTGGAAACCTGAAATTTCAGGAAAAAAATGTTAAGTAAAAAGGGCAGGGTTCGAACCCATGTCCTTTTAACCAAATCTGTATTTGCCTTGCCATCGAGTTGAGTGGACCATCATTGCAACATGACACAAAAAAATACAAAGGGAATGGATTTCTTGGAAACATTGAATCAGAAAACGCGCGCATGAGTCATCTTCCTCATTCAAATTTTTGAATCTTTAGCTACGGTTTATACTCGTAGCTATAACACCTGTAAAAATCAAAATCCAATAATATGCAATATAAATTTGTTATGGGTGAAATTCACGGCGGCGATACGTGATGTCACGAGAGAATGTTATGACACGTCGACACTCTGTTAACAATTCACGATTAATTTAAACAACGATAAAGAACAATCAATTGTTTACCGATTCGATGTGTAACTACACCTACATCCAGGGGCTACCAAGCAGGGAGGAAATTCACTATTAGTAGAATTAATTAGGGAATAAACCAACGGTTTATCTCCTTCACTAAAACCTACCCAATGCAACTTCAATCTAAGTCCTACTTAGACTGAGTTCTACTCACTCCCCTCAATCACATGATACCAACCTATTGATTAATTGAATTGTGAAGACACTCTTCAATAAACAAACTTGATTTTGCTTCAAAGCTTTAATCAAGAGACCTGACACTCGTGCTTCAAAGCTTTGAGTGATAAACAACCCTTACAACCAAATCCTAGTCAAGGCACTTATCAATTGATAATTGCTTGGCTCACAAGAGTAACTAAATTACACAAATTACAACTGCTAAATCTTCAATGGTCCAAGAGGCACAATGAGTAAGGGTTCTATTCCTATTATTGAAGAAGACACGAAACTTGGTTTGGGCTTCCATAATAATAACTAGGTTCATAATTTAACCTAAAGACTTGGTCTTATTAACAACCAATTTAGGTTTAACTAAGATTAACCATACGACCACGTGAGCATGTGATTCAAATACATAAAACATAATAAAAATAGCTCAACAACCTTCACGAAAACTCTCGGAAAAAGATTACAGAGAACAACAAATGTCACGAGAATGTCATAACATCGGTTATGACATCGAGTTAATTCTGCGAAATTCCGGCCGATATTTTGCTTCGATGCGGTGTACTTGAATCATCCTTCTCATGCGAATTTATCTTCACTACGAATGTCATGACATCGTCAACATTGTCAATTCCTAGTTTTACCAAAAATTAATGCCAACATAAAAACACTTACAATGGGGACATGGATCAACTCGGTTTGATCCCCTGAACATGATGGAGTCATTGGTTTCGTCCAATTTTTCCTATTTCAGAAAACCCCAATTGGAGCTTATGAACCCTAGCCATGGTGGATTTCTGTTCCTGTACTCAAAACTCAATTAACCTATGCAGAAAGCTTCGAAGCTCCATTCTAAACACAAACAAACAATCAAAACATGTTAAATATGCATGAAAATCAAAAATCGATTTTGAGTTAGAATGTGCAAACCGAAATCGTGATTTCTTGATTCTGGACGTTTGGCTGGCTTGTGAGTATCTGGATCGATTCAGAGGACCTCCAGGAATGTGTTGGACTGCTTAGAATGCTCTGAATTGGTCTGGAACTAGGGCTGCCAATAGCTTGCAATGCACAATTTTTTGAAGCTTGGAATAGGGTTCTTGAGGCCAAAAATTCGTCCCTTGTGCTTGTGGATGCATCGTGTATTTATAATAGAGTGAATTAGGTCAAGAATTGTGAGAAAAAATCAAGCCAATCAATGAGAAATTATTTGATTTGGAATCAAACCAAATATTTCCTTTTTAAGCCAATTTCAATCAAATCTCATTACCAATCATGATTATTTCGAAATAATTAGATTAAGTGACTTGCTTGGATCTCAAGGATGAGAGAAAATCCATCTTGCAATTAATTTTTGATTTTCTATCTTTTATTTTAATTAAATTGGTTTTAAATGATTAAAAATCCAAAATAAATAAAAAATAAAAGATAAATTCGTGGCCTTGGGCTTGGAGGTTCCAATTCAGATGAGGAACATGTTTGAATCAAGAAAAGCTAGGCCCATTTGCAAAAAATTTGGTTTTGTCAAGTATTTCTCATTGTGCACCTCCTCAAAAATGGTCAACTTGGACAAGGTGTATCTTGCTCAATTTTAACATTTTGGGTGTTCTTAGACTTTTAGAAAGCTGAAGATGTCTTCTAAACAAATTTGGGTTTCATCTTCATTGGAGTTTCTATTCTCCTGAACACTTCTTTACAAAAGTTGACTTTTGTTGACTTTTAAAAGGACCTGTAATGTTTTGATCCATAACTTCCAAATGAAGCATTTTCTGCCCAAGCTTGTGATACATGAAGTTGTAGAAATTGAATTCTCTTGAATAATATTATGATCAAGTTTGGATCATAAAATTATAGGCCCATTTGGAAAAATTAGATTTTGTCAAATATTTTCCTTTGTGCAATTCTTCAAAATGTCCAAGTTGTGCAAGGTGTATCTTGCTCAATTTTAACATTTTTAAAGTTCTTGGACTTTTGGAAAGCTCTAGATGTCCTATAAAAACCTCTTTGTTTTCATCTCAAATGGAGTTTCCATGCTCAATAACACTTCTTTACAAAAATTGACTTTTGTTAACTTTGGAAAGGACCTATAATGTTTTGATCCATATCTTCAAAATGAAGAAATTTCGACCATACTTGTGAGACATGAAGTTGTAGAAATTGAATTTCCTTCAAAATGAGAGGTGGTGGAAAAATTTACGATAAAGTATGTGAAAGTTATGCACGGTCAAAGTTACATTGACTTTTGTCTAAGAAAGCCCAATTTAGAAACTTTGACTTTTGATCAATTCTTGACTTTTCTTGATGAATCATGATCAACCCTTGATCAAATGATGAATATCACTTCAAATTATTGATGTTGACCAAAAATTATGAAGTTTGATTGTATGTTGACCAGTTGACTTTTGTCCATCTGTTGATTTTTAACCATCTGAGCAATTGTTTGAGAAAACTTGACTTGTAAGGCTTGAAACTTGACATAGAGATTCTTTGAAGCATATGATGAGGAATGATGACCACTGGAAATGTTGGAGGTCCATCTTGACTTGAAAATGGCAAAACCCTAATTTGGGTTGATTGGTTAGGAGAGGGTTTGTCTGGTCAACCCTTGTGAAATCCTTGAGTATGGACATGTGAAATGTCTTGAGAAGTAGGAGGGTAAATTTTGGGGTATAACATCATCCGAGGTGCATCACACTCATGAGAGGATGTTCGTACAATGTTGGTGCACCACCAATCATAGATAAGTTTATTCTTGCTTTCTTTTTTCAAGTTTTAGAAAGTAAAGCTTCAAAATACAAATGCTTTCTCAGACTGCTTATGTCACTTTGAATAGTATTTGCTCGATCGAATGTCCTTTGCCAATACTAAGCATGCTCTTATATGATAGGATGATCTGATTAAATATAGTATATACATTACTTATGAAATTAAGAATATGGTACACCTTCACAGGCACGGTGCCTTGGACGGTGATGGTTAACATAGACAGTGAAGGAATTTGACTGGATGTCGTCAACAACATCTCCAACTTGATATCCCTCAAGCCGCAATGGTGTTGTCGGTTGTAATAGATAAGCACCGCGAACTATTTGGCACTGATTAAGACATGGCAACACGGAACCAAAATACAACAGTCAAAAATACGTGGATCTTGATGACGACATCGTTGGAACGGTTAGTCGTAATTCATTTTCACAGGAAAAACACCTCACATCGATGACTGCTTTGGAGCCTACAAATATCGTATTTACACCGTCGACATACGCTTAAAGATAAGTGGTTCTTTCATATTTCTCTATCCAATTGTAATTGACCGGCACAATCCGTTAATCGGAGTATACATGTTTTTCCTATTATATTGCTATTACCAGCATGGATGTTGCGAAGTCATGGTTAATTTTTATTAGTTACTAGCATGTCTTGCAAAATGATCCATAAATGATCCTATTCAGGTTCAACATATTTGGTTATACTCCTTCCAACCTTCATGTTTCTCTGTTATTTTGAAATCAGCGGCTTAAACGTGCAACTGTATCTACATGTAGATATCTATTTGAGCATAGGATCCCATTACTATTACGATAATTTTTGGAGGTGATTTAGAAATTGCTGCATGTAATATTTTATTAGTAATAGTAAAATAATGTATAGCTGTTGAGTCATGATACAGTGTTGCTTGTATATCTTGATGTTATCCTTTACTCACGATGGCGGAACCGGACTATAAAGTTGGGGTGACCATAAGATTAAATATAATTTATAAATAAAGTTTAATACTATAATGTATATAAAACATCCAAATTATAATAAATTCTAATCTTATATAACTCTAAATCAATTCTAATCTTATATAACCCTAACCCATCAAAATCCTAAATCAATTCTAACTCAAAATCATAACCTAACCCATCAAAATCCCAAATTAAAATCATAACACAATCAATCTTATATAACTTAGTAAGTTAGTAATAAAATAAATCAAACCAATATGATTTCATCATACTCACAACCCAAACCTAAAGGATAAATTTATTTTTTCAAAAATATAACAACAAACAAATAAAATCTTACCCAATCAAGTAGCAAGTTGCTAGATTTAAGATGAAGAACTTGAATTAGTGAAGTAAATTGCGGTTGCGGTTGGTAAAATAGAAGAAAGCGTTGAAAGATGGAAAGGGGTTGTTGGAGAAGAAGGGTTTTAGAACCGTAAAAGTTTAGAGAAAAAGTATTTTGATTGTTGAAAAATTAAGGTTCGTTTGGTAAGTATAGAATTAAAATAATTAATGGCAAAACTGTAAATTTTAATTTAAATAGGGATGCTTTTGATATTTTAATATTATAAGAAGAAAAAAAAAGCTAGGGTGGCCATGCCCCCATCTAACTATCATCCGCCTTGAACAAATCAATAAACATTCGCTAAATCATTATTCAACTCTTGCAATTGTTTGTCAATGGTAGCGAAAAATATTTCAACTCTAAAAAATGCTCAATGGTTACGGTTTTCTTCAAGGCGAGCGACCAAATCTTGTTGTTGAATGAACATCATTAAGATCGGGAATCTCGACATTATGTTTTTCACAAAAAGACTTCACATTAGCAAACAATTCACCCCAACCAATTTCTCTTAATTCTTGAATAAGAGTTTTTGTTGAACAAACCAAATTCATAGCATTAACTACATCACGAGATTGTTGTTGTAAAGCTTGACAAAGCATATTTGTCATCCCATAATTTCTCTCATCAAATGCAATATGAATATGAAATCAAATGACTTCAAATAATTGAAAGCACTATGAGCATCTCCACGTGAAGCATAATTTAATCCTTCCTTAGCAAATTTTTGGAAGCAGAACAAGTTGCTTCATACATATTTATCAAGCTACGGATAGAAGAAATGTGATCCCAGCGAGTATCCAAGCTTCAAAGTGCCAATTTGATTTTCACCTTTACGATTACAATCTCACCAATCTCTAATAAATGTTCAATTTCATCTAATTGGGAAGCTTGTAACTCATCATGGCGCTTTGTAGAAGAACAAGCAACATTAACAATTAAAGTTAGCTTCTCAAAGAATTGATGAATAGGTGTAACTTCTCTTGATGCAGTAACCAAAGCAAGTTGCAATCGATGAGCAAAACAATGAACATAATATGCATAAGGACAATCCTTCATAAAGTGCTTGTAAACCATTCCATTCTCCTCTCATATTACTAGCACCATCATACCCTTGACCACGAATGTTAGAGACATCAAGGTTATGCAAAGAAAGTATATCACAAACTTTTTGCTTAAGAGTTAAAGATGTAGTGTCACTAACACGTACAAGGCCAAAAAATCTCTCTTGTATAAAACCATATTTATCAACAAATCTCAAAACAAGAGACATTTGCTCTTTTTTGGATTCATCACGCGCTTCATCTACAATTATACAAAATTTGGAATCACCAATTTCTTCACGGATATACTTTTCACCTACTTGAAAGAATGTGCAAGATCTCTTTTTGAATTAGATGTGAAGTATACTTGCTATTAGATGGAGCATTTTCCAACACAACTTTTTCAACTTCATCATTGCAACATGCTAAGAGTTTTATCAATTCAAGAAAATTACCTTGGTTTGATGATGTTGTACTTTCATCATGACCTCTAAAAGCACACGCTTAAAAAGTTAACCAACGAACAGTGTCAATTGAAGTCTTGAGACGTAGTCGATTCTTCATAATTTCAATTGAACTTTGAGCTTGAAAAATATTCCTAATGTGACCATCTTGATTCAACAAGTCTTGACAAGCTTTTATAGCATTGTTATGTGGAGAACACGGATCTTTCCCTATGTGTTTAAGAAATGCACAATTCTTTCCATTTCTAACTTTCTTCCAACCTCTAAAACACAGTAGAAATGAAAACATGGAACGGGACACCCACTTGGTCTTTTGCTAAAAAGATAACAAGGTAAGCAATAAGCAGCATCTTTTGAAGGTGAATATTCTAACCATGAAGGAAAAAGGCTAAACCAAGCGTGTTGAAAGCGTCTTTGATGGTCTTCATTACCAGACAATGGATATTGCTCTAAATTCATTTGGTATGGACCCCATTTTAAATAAGCTCTTCGTATTTCATCCATTTGATTTACATTATATTCCCACATTGAAGGACGTTTTCCAGGATCACGTTCTAAAGAATTCTCAATGTCATCCGAACAAACTCTATTAACGTTTTCTTCAATTCTTGGATTCTCAAGAACTCTTTGAGGTTCGGGCATAGGCGTTAAACTCACTTCATCTCTTTCTTTCCTCTTGAAAAAAGAATTAATTTTTCTACTCTTCATTATCACCTTTGTGCTGCATAATTAATTAAATAAATTAACACAACACAACAAAATCCAAAATCAATCTTAGTGAGAACCTTAGTGAGAATCAACACCAAATCAAAATCATAATACAACAAAAACTTAGTGAGAAAAGTAGTGAAAATCAATCCTATTTCTCAAATCAATTCTAACACATCAAAATCTCAAATCAATTCTAACTCAAAATCATAACCCTAACCCATCAAAATCCGGAATCAATTCTAACTCAAAATCATAACCTAACCCATCAAAATCCTAAATCAATTCTAACTCAAAATCATAACCCTAACCCATCAAAATTCCAAATTAAAATCATAACACAATCCAATCTTATATAACTTAGTAAGTTAGTAATAAAATAAATCAAACCAATATGATTTCATCATAATCACAACCCAAACCTAAAGGATAAATTTATTTTTTTCAAAAATATAACAACAAACAAATAAAATCTTACCCAATCAAGAAGTAGCAAGTTGTTAGATTGAAGATGGAGAACTTGAATTAGTGAAGTAAATTGCGGTTGCGGTTGGTAAAATAGAAGAAAGCGTTGAAAGATGGAAAGGGGTTGTTGGAGAAGAAGGGTTTTAGAACCGTAAAAGTTTAGAAAAAGTATTTTGATTGTTGAAAAATTAAGGTTTGTTTGGTAAGTATAGAATTAAAATAATTAATAGCAAAAGCGTAAATTTTAATTTAAATAGGGATACTTTTGATATTTTAATATTATAAGAAGAAAAAAAAAGCTAGGGGTGGCCATGGCCCCCATCTAACTATCATCCATACTGTTTACTCATAATAAGTCATTTGTTTCTATGGCATGTGGCGTATTTGAAAGGAGAATAAAAGAAGGACAACATCATATGATGCGAGATGACATCGATAAAACATGAGGCGGTTGTTGTGAGTTTCTTAGAAATTACACCAAAACTCAACGACTATGCGAGCTCGACAACATAATGTGTAAATTGTTAAGTTATGCACCGTCAAGAGATGCCTTGTCATGGCGAGAGCTACGGTCTCGAGACAAAGTGTTGAACACTTAGCATGTGAATGTAATGTGACTGTCGTGAAGAGATTATAATAGATGGGTCGGGCATCAATAATAGGTTGATGCCAAATCTAAAGCATAATGGAAGCTTGTCGCGGACAACAAAATAGTCTTTAAGATCTTAAAGCGGTGATAAAGCAACAAGCGAGTCTTCCATAGGCGAAAAGGCTTTGACTCAAGCGTTTCATCTTATTTCAAATAAAGCCTCACGTTTGGGGGATCATATGGGCAACCCGATTAAAAGTCAAGTACAAACATGGATTATAGAAACGGAGGTAACACAGACCGAAAATCATAGAAAGTCGACACCAAGTCATATTAAATACATGTTTATACTTCAAAATGGTTTAAAATATTGTTGTATAAGTTGAGCTAAATGTGTCTGCCGGTTGTAAATAATATCGTTTACATTCAGAAATAAAGGTGTCGTCCTTTTCCCCTGCGTGGGAAAAGAGGCATCCTATAAAAATTTTAGTCTGTGTAAAGATCAAATAGTGTGTAACTCATGAGTACACTGCACCTCGGCTGGACCTTTTAAGGTACTAGTTCCAAGTGTATGTTCCCCGGCTTCATGCCACTCCTCTATGGCACGATCTCTGCATCTTCAGGTGTACCCTCATGACTGCATTGCACCTCGGTTGGACCTATTAAGGTACTTGTTCAGTGTATCCTCCTCGGCTTCATACCACGCTATATGGCACGAGCTCGCATCTTGGTGTACCCTCATGAAAGCCTTGCACCTCGGTGGACCTATTAAGGTACTAGTTCCATGTGTATCCTCCCCAGCTTCATGCCACGCCTCTATGGCACGAGCTCTACATATTCGGGTGTACCCTCATGAGTGCACTGCACCTCGGCTAGACCTATTAAGATACTAGTTCCAGGTGTATCCTCAACGACTTCATGACACTAACTCATGCCACGGGATATGCACTCCGATGCACCCAACTCGGCTCAATGTCTTTGTTTATTTCAAATGGACCTATAAAGTATAGCTCGACATTTTGCCACGGCTCTATGCCACGAGCTCTGCACTTCGATGCACCCCTAACTCGGCTCAATTCCTTGGTTCATTTCAATGGACCTATAAGGTATAGCTCGGCGTTTCGCCACAGCTCTATGCCACTGGCTCAACACTTTGATGCATCTCTAATTCGGCTAAACGCCTTGGTTCATTTTTATGGACCTACAAGGTAAGCCCAGAGTCTCAACTCGGCTCAATACCTTGGTTTATCTCCATGAACCTATTCGGTATAGCTCGGCATTTCGCCACATTGCTCGATGCAGGTTCATTTCATGAACCTACTCAAGTATAACCCGACGTTTCACCACAACTTGGCGAAAATTCCTTGGTTCATTTCCATGAACACCTTTCAGTATCTTTGACGTTTTGCCACAACTCGGCTCAACGCCATCGACTTTACGCCTCGTGCACAACAATGCTTCAAAGCATAAAACACCCAAGCCTCAGTCGACTTATGGTCATTTTCAAGGGCTCGGGGGATAAATTTCAAGCCGGGGAGGTTGATGAAACTAGCTAAATACATTTTAAATCGCATACAAGGATTAGTGTCCCTCGTATCTGCAGTCTTCATGGTCCAATAGAACCACTCGGCTGGGGGGTACTACATATCCACAAAATCCTTCCATGCATAAAAATTATTGTGAAATCGGCAATTAAACTGCTTTGATCAGAAAATAAAATTGCTTTGATAAAGAGTAAACAAAGCAAAATATTTGAAGAAAATCATTTGATTATCTAGGACAATGCAAAAAGCGGAATGAAAGTGTTACGATCGAAATTGAAATTAAAAGTACGATTCGAAGTTGATTAAAAAGCCCGGAGGGCAATTGTCAACAGTTATACAAAATACATCCACAAAGGGTGACTAAGCGAAACAAAATACCCAAGAAAAGATTGGTTTATCTCGATCGATACTCGGTTCACGAATGTCCGGGGCTCGTCAAATTAGTCGTCGACACTGCGGCTATTTAAAAATATTGTGAAACTTACGTGGTTCAAACCTCCCAGACGAAGAGCCATAATCGAATTCCAAAACCTATCTAAATATATTCTCAAAGGCTTTGCACCATGATTCAAATTCAAAAAGTTGCCTAAAGGCACATAACATGAAGACGAGGGCTTTACAATGCAGTCTTGCATGATCGGTCGTGTACAACCCGTATAAGAAAATGATTTTCATCAAAGAGTTGAGTACTTGACCGGGTGGAAACACGACCTAATGGTCAACCACCATCTCGAATGAAATGAACCATTAAAATAGACGAGTACCATAAAATCCTCAGCTATGATTTACACACTTTGAGTTCTCTCAAGTTTAATAAAACTCGTGGTCACTTAAACTCATGTGAATTAATGTCGGCTTAAAAAACAAAAAATAGTAAACCGCTACATACAAACAAAATTTGCATCGGGGCATAGTTTGGTATTGGAAGTCCATCCCGGGGTAAAGATTCATGCTTCTATTAAATCGACCATAAGGCTTCAAGGTCTAGAAGCCATATGCTCGGGGATCATATATTCGTGCATAAAATCTACCGCCTGGGCTAGGAGATATAAAATGAGATACGAGTAGCCGGACCCGTAGGCGAGGTATCCTCATGAGGCATATACCCGGATCATCGAGCCTAGCTGTGCCAAGTCGGGTTGTATTTGCCGAGTTGTACTAGGCGGGTTGATCGTGTTCTGAAACCATTAAAGACGGTTACAAGCGTTATGGTACTTATGTGTTACATCGTTATGAGTTATTAAATGGTGGTTACAAGCGTTATATATATATATATATATGGACGGTTACATCATCATGGACATTAATTATGGTTACGCTATATATAGAGGCCTGAGGGCCAGAGAGAAGGGGACAGACCTGAGAACCTCATTCTCTATCTCTCTCATAACCTCTTATCTAAGGGCTCCCGATGGAGGACAAGCTAGACACACATAGCTTGGAGGCCAAGTATCCCAGAGCCTCGATCCCTTATAATCCTAAATATGGTTTTCCACGAACAATGACCTTGTTGATTCCAAACTATAATGCTTACCATGATTCACATCTTCTTGGTGTTTAAAGTTGATTTTGTCATGATAAACTAATAACATGAATGCTTACTTTGACATGCGGGCCCGGCTACTAGATTTGAATCCAAAATCTTCTAAATAAAGAATAATTTATTTACCAACTGATATCTTTTATTTCCTACAATACACCGATATCTTTTATTCTACTTTACCTCATCGTCGTCGCTTATCACTTTGATTGTTAAGATCATGATTGTTATGATGATAAGTCACATAACAATCACGATGATAAGCTAATATAAAAGGTATCGATGTATTGTAGGGAATTGACCATGAACCATATTATGGGTTAAGGAGCATAAAATGTCTTTGAATGAGGCATGCAATTGAATCGATGGTGACTTTAAGTTGATTTTCAAGTATAGTTTAATTTTCAAATTATATAGTTCTTTCTCAATTTATTGGTTGTATTTCTTTGATGATGTGTATGGTAAAACAATAAATATACATTGTATATAATAAATTATGGGTACCTTCCACAACAGTGTTTTATTTTCACTGTGATTTAATTTTATTTATTTGATGTTGTTGGGTTTGAATCGATCCGTATATATCACAGCGGTGGATAAGCATAACTGTTGTGATATCACATGTATTTTCCAGTATACTACAATGGTTCCAGGACCGTGATTGTTAGCAAAAAATTTACAATAATACTCTACACAAAAACGTCTGGACATGCATGATTATATGCATGTTCCAACCATTGTTAAGTGAGTTTTTCGTACTAGTGAACACACCTCTAAATATATGAATTATCGCTACTACATGCATGAAATTAGAGGAGATGAATACATTGTATACGTAATTTCATTTGTTGATTAATTATTATGTTGTGGATTTGTATGATTGATTTAACTATGATAATATATTATCCTCGTTGTTTATACACCCTTAATATATGAAATGTATTTATCACCTCTTTTCTGGTTGTTTTCGTGTTGTTCTTTATGCCTATTATGCAGATTCTCGGGTAAAGACTAGTGAGCGGTAACTATTTTGGAGGATGGCATAGTTGACTTCTTCGTTGCGTTTATTTTCTATTTTTTCGTAGCTTATCAGATCTTTAGTTTTTTGTGGTCTCTTGGATAATGTAACACTCGATTGGGAAATGCTTTATTTGTTTTGAGTTGTTTAATAAAATATTTTATATTATAAAGTGGAGTTGATTTTCCGTGTAAATAATATTTTGAGAATGAGAAATGTTGAGTTGAGATGTAGCACCCCCAATATCATTATATTTCTATATGTTTTAATTGAATCGTATGATCAAGGCTTAGGGTGTTACATTTTCTAGAGAAGCTGTCCAAAAGCAACTAGGAGAAGATCATCACTTTAGAGGGAAAGTGATGGAAAGTCCCTAGCTAAAGGAGGGTCCGATGTTTGAAGAATATCACCAAGGACTTGATAGGCTGATGCCACCGAAAAAAGACCCTTCACTAGAATGCCTTTAAACTCACATATCACTCTCCTCACTAAGTTGAATCTCATGGAGGCCAAGAAAAAAATGAAACCATAGGTTCTTCCTAGATAAAGAATGGTCTTCTCCACCTAAGATCCCACAAAATTCTCCTCTCTTCCCACGCCCTTCCTCACTATTAGTCTCATTTATAGCTTGAGAACTAAATAAGAGACATGAGAATCCGACTTTAAGGGGAGTATGCCAAAAGAAGTATGGAGACCTACTTTCACCTCTTTAACAAAACCTAACTAAAACCAATTAGGAGAAATCAATTAAGGGAATCATCCTTTTTAGATCCAAGATGGGACACCCGTTACCACCAGGTTGAACAAGACCGAAGACCTAATGACCTTCCCCTAGATATGGATGATACAAAAGATACATTATACAAAGAATATTGAACCACAAACTGGAGGAATCCATAAGAAGTCTCCCTCTCCATTTGGCTAAGAGGACATGATTTCTTAATCGAATATCTCTAACCCCTAAGCAAATATTCTTCTTAGGCATACAAACATCAACCTGTAATATATTATTATTATTATTATTATTATTATTATTATTATTATTATTATTATAAATTAATATTTATTTATTAAGATAAAAAAATAATATGCCTATTTAAATTTTAGTTGTTTTTTTTTAAATATACAGATATGAAAAGAGTGAACATATATATTTTTTCAAATACTAGTTCTTGTTGATTAATCAAGTGGTAATTTTTTTTCAAGTGAATAAGAAAAATTTTAGAGTAAAATTTACATTATTATATTAGGATATATCTACAATTACAAATAAATTTACCTAATTTTTTTGATTGTTCTAATTTATATATTGTTGTCCTCTTGTCTTCTATTTCTGTATTGAATTAATTTTTTAATTGAATTGAAATTAAATTATTCTATAATGTATTTAATAAATATTAATATACATAATTTATTATTTTATTAATAATTAAGATAAAAATCAAACATAATTTAAAATCTAACCGTTATTGACGATATATTTCAATTCATCTCTTATATATATATATATATATATATATATATATATATATATATATATATATAAAATCTCCCTTTTTCTTTTAGGGAATGTTTAGATCGGTGGTATGTGATGGAATGGAATGAAATAGAGTGTAACTAATGAGGTTCTATTGTTTGGATTTGCAAATAATGGATGAAATAAAATGGAACATGATGGAATGCATTCCATCTCATTCCATCAAATTCTCTATTTTTTGTTCCATCCAACTTGGGGTGTATGTGATGAAATGAGAGATTTTAAATAAATTAATTAAACAATAGAGTGAAGTCTATATCTCACTCCGCTCTGCTCCACTTTGCTCCTTCATGTTCCGTTCCACTCCGCTACGTCATATTCCATCAATCCAAACATAGTCTAAATACACCATTAATATTCCTTTTTTATTTTTCACTTTTTTCTTAACATTGCAAAAAAAAAAACATAAATGGATTTTTTTTTGACCGAATGAATAATTATACTAGTAAAAAAGGAAAACAAAATCTGTGTGAATAATGCAATACTTAAATTTCATGTGAGCTTCCTATAATGGATTAAAACCAAACACTATTTTCTTATTTTAACTAACTCCACTTATAGGTATCATTGCCTTTGAATGTGGAAGAAAGTGGTATAACCTATGATGATATTCATGATTCATGAACCCAGTTTTTTCACATAAAGGTATGAGAATCAATCTCTTTTCCAAAAATATAAACTTCGATCCAATGTAAAAAAATCACAACCACAATCAATAAAAAAGCAAATCACACCAACCACAAAAATTAACTTTCCAAAAGCTCTACTACTATTTTGAATTTCAAATGTGGAATTGGTCATAAAACCAACTCATAAATATAACAACATGTTGAAACCTAAACTCAACATCTTGTCTCACTGACCTTCTCTGCTTCTATGATAATACAATTCAAAATTATGCTTTTTTTTCTCTTATTGTTTTCAAATCTTCAAAAATTTTAATGTGACCATTTCCTATTTCTTGTTGGGTTGTTGGGAAAATTTAATGTGACTATATTTATGTCTCTGATATCTCTGTCTCTTTATTGGTCCCTCTTCTCTCTCATACATTAATTTTTAAGAATCTCACAGGACTTCATAGTTACTCCAACAAAAAACATGCCACCTTCTTTCTTTACCTTATTTTGGTTTTCATAGGGTCATGCTAACCCATCTTTGCTTGTTCTTTTTTTGTGTGTATAAATATTGAAGTTTGCCATATCATAGTAACTAGCATAAGCTTTTCTTGTCACTTAGACGTATATTAATATTTCATTCATCAATATATATTTGTTTTGATAGTGCAGGAATCAGGTTCGAATCCGATATGAATTTTTGTTGTTTGATTTTAGTTATCTTCCTGATGAACTCGAATTTGTTAGAGTGTTGATAGTGTAAGAATTTGATGGCTCTAAGAGCCTGAGATATTGGTGCGGTTCAATCGGAAGGAAGTGTTTTATGATTATAAAACTTTTTTATTTGATTGAGCCGTGCCAATATCACACGTAACTATCTGTCTCATTTTTAGCCATTTGCAACAAATCAAAGGAATAAAGGTTGTAATTTCTTTTCTTTTCTTTTTCTTTTCATTTTTTATATGCTTGTTAATGTTTTTTTAGTTCATGAATACCTTTAATTGAGGTTTTTGTTTTTGCAGATGAATATGAATCTTCATGTGAGCATTGGATTGATGATGAATTTCTTGGTAAGGTAGGTATGAAATTTGTTTTAACTTTTTTTTCTTTTCTTTTTTTAGGGGTAGGGACTTAATTAAAGGGATACCACAAATCAATCTTTATGTTTAGTTTGATTCTATTTAAAGGCTAGTCTCTTTTTTGATATGGTTGGATTCTAGTTATACTTGGTAACAATATCTGAATCTTGCTTTTGTGAACAGAGAACTTCTCAATGTACCAAAAAAGAACATAGAACTTTCAAGATATATGCATGCTTTCTTATTTTTGGTAAATGTTTTCATCACAAAGTTGCTTTATTAAAAGAGAAATGATGTTTCAACATCAAAAAATTAATGTCAAATACTATATGTATTTTGAAAATGTATGAAAAATATAGAAAATAAAAAGTATGAAAAAGTAGACACATTATTGTTTTTCCTATTGAAAATGACAAATCTGAAGGGGGTGGAATTTATAACAGCGAAATGTAGCTCTCTTGTTTTCTCATGTCCATGTTGTGTTTTATTTTATTTTCAATATTTTAAGACACTTCAATAGCTAAGTCTATTTATCTAACTAAATTCTTAGAGGATTTAATATACCATCCCAAAATTAAATATGCTACCTCCTATATTTTACTAATATCAAAAATATTTTTAGTTAAAAACATTTCGGAACGAAATTTTTGGTTCAATGATTACAAATTATGGTTTGTACGAAATAAAATTTTTGGTAGTACATTTGAAATTTTTAATAAGTTATATTTTTTTCTTGGAAATTTCAAAATCTATCATTATGGTTCTATGCTATCTTATTTTCGCTAATGAATTGACTCAATTTTATAACAATCAGGATTTTGTCGAGAGTTTTGTAGGATTGTGATTTCACCGATAATTTTGTATGTTCTAGAATGAATTCAAAGTTGTAGAGACATATTTTATAAAGAAAGATATCTCAAAAAATGTCTCTTTCTCAATTTCTGATTAAGGAAGAAGTGTACTTCAATCGAGGCAAACCTCCTACTGAGTTTAAGCTTCCCGATGGCGACACATATCTCACCAACTTGACAAACAAGTTGAACAAATTGTTATATCTGATAATAGAAGGCGAGAAAGATCAAGTTTTGGGAAGATTGGATTGATAATAATAGAAAAGTTAAATACAGCCTGATTGAGTTGAAGACCAGTGAAGATGTGATGACCATGTGGAAATCATTTTGTTGTAGGATAACTAAGAGGCTGATTGAGTTTGATTAGTAGATTAAAAGATTCGTCGACGATGTAATCAAGATGCAAAAACGTCTAGATTCATCTTGTAGTACATGGTTTTATGTTTAGTTGTTTTTAATTTATGTTTGTTGTACTATTTTATGTTATGTTCATCTTTGAATTGAAATATGAAATCGCCAAAATATTATAAAATAAAAAGTACTTTGATAAGTGGTGAGTCACATAATATACATGCAATACAACTATTATATAATGCATCTACATAGGCCCCACTAGCTATGTGTCTTTGCTCGAGATAATCTCATAAAAACCTCACCATCCGAGTTTACCAAATCCATGAGGTTATTTGCAATAACAACAATCATCTAGAGCGATTACGATCATACATGGCGGTGAAGGTGATGGTGGCGGCGCTTGCTAGCTATACCTAGGCCTAAAACCCTAGCACAAAGGCCCCACGAAAACACCGGCCGAACCTCCGGCGATGTCGATGTATCAGCAGTCGCCATCGAGCGTCTTTTATCTCACGATGGAGAAAGGAAAATATCGAGTAAACACGGGGAGAAATCGCGGTCCTATGACCGTGAAATCGAGAGAATCTAGGTAAGGAGTTAGTTACGAGGAAAGGGATTAGCACTCCAGCGCGTAGTACTCTACGGTGTCCACTTTCTATTTCTAGCTAAAGGGTGTGTTATATCTATGCTTAAACGTTATTATGCATGCAAAGAAAAGAAAATAAGAAACCACGAGGAAAAGAAGGAAGTATTTACAAATTTTGCTCGATCGAGCCCGTGACAAGATGCCTCGTATTCCGCGTGCAATAGGAAAGTCGAGGCGTCGTGGTTCGGCTCACTTGTTTAGTGGGTTTTGTGTTTTACTTGTGAAAGGTTTTAAACACAAAAAGAAAGAAAGTCTTGTAAAGCGAAAAGAGTTTGGGTTGGTTGGTTGCTTTTACCTTGGGAAAGGAGTTCAAACCATTATTATGTGTTTTGAGTTTGAAAGGAAAGAAGAAGTTTTAGTTTTATTATATGCAACATGCAAAAGAAACTAGCAAAGCGGAAGGAGACTAACTAAGCGCTACCCTAACGTTGCCACGCGAAAGTTGGACTGTGATTGAGGATGCAAGGAATCTCTACCTATGTTAACATGCAAAGGATGCGAACTCTAAAGTCTAGGCTAGAGAACCTGGAGAAAAAAGCAGTCAATAGCAAGCACAAATCACAAGTAAAATTGCCCTAAACGGGTCTTTAAGTAAACCAGAGGGGTTCTGAACATGCTCCACTACGGAAGCCCCATCATGCATCTCTATTCCTACTTCTCATGGCAAAGAAAGATGTAAAGCCACTTCTCATGATATCTAGGAAAGGTAAGAGAATGCGGTAAATGGTGTAGAAACTAACAAGCGGATATAGAATCGAAGAGCACTGCGAGCTAGGGAAATACTCGGAAAACTTCAATCTTGCAGACCATGCAACAAGAGTGAACCGGTGATAATAGCTCGTGGTACAAAAAAAACAGGTGGAGTGCGCATTCGAAACAACAAAATCTGCAAGAAGGGAGTTAGACCCGAAAAACAAGTAGAGGAATGCACACGTGGGTGTACAAACACAAAACGCCTGCAAGAAGGAGTTAGACCCCAAAATAAACAAAGGAATGTATCGTGGATATACAAACGCACAACAAGTTGCAAAAAGGAGTTGGACCCAAGAGGCACAAGGAATGTATACGTGGGTATACAAACATAAGAAACACCAAAAGGAGTTAGACCCAAAACACAAGCAAAGGAATGTATATATGGGTATACAAACGCGAATCAACCAAAGAAATGTGTCATATATGCTTACAACACATGCCCTGCATCAAACACATGTCAAACAGTACCTAAGGATGTTAGAACACCTACTATTTGCACCTAGAAACAGGAAATAGCAGAAAAAACCAGTACAGGTTGTGCTAAGCCCGCCATACCGCGCTAAGCGCGACCTGCAACAAAAGTCAGTGAGTTTGGCGCTTAGCGCGCTTCTGGTGGCACTAAGCGTGGTCTATAACCTGTAGAAATGTTGTTTTTGATCCGGATCACCTGTCCATGAAGCTCTCATGCTAAAAGTTAATCCATACAGTTTGGCAATTATTCCAATGTTCAAGTGTGTGATGTTATGCATGGAAATGTATAGGAATGCAAGTTGACACAATGGTTTCAATGCTCATATGCACAATGTTATGCATGAACATGCGTGGAATGCAAGCGGTGAAACAATAGCTCCAATGCTCATGAATGAGGGTCAAGGCATGAACATGCGTGAAATGCTAATGGTGGAATGATAGTTCCGATACTCATGTGCGATGCTATGCAAGAACATATGCGGAATGCAAGTGATGACATAATAGTTCCCATGCTCATGTATGCAATGTTATGCATGAACATATGCGGAATGCAAGTGATGACATAATAGTTCTCATGCTCATGTATGCAATGTTATGCATGAACACATATGGAACGCAAATCAATAATACTAATATTCTCACATGTGTGATTATGCATGAACATGCTAAGAGTGTAATGTGAAACCAGAATTTCAAAGCTCATGCGCAGGTCTAAGTGTGAACATGTAGGGAATGCAAACATAACATACCACGAAGAAATAAGGAATGATCACGTCAAATCCTAATGACACAATAACACAAACACTTGGAATGCGTATGCATAAACTATGTACAATACACAATGTACCTAGTGATCAAAATGCTTTGGATGCTACATGTCGACACACTACGAATGCAAGCTATACTCTAACTCATCATGTGTCAATGCAATTCAATCAAACTAAATGCCTTCCAATGCATGAGCATGTGTTAGGTGATGTAAGATGCATGAGCTTGTGGCTATAATGCAAAGAGAATGCAAATGCATGTATGCTATGTATGAAAATATTCACACCGACACCAATAACGATGCAAAATCCGATTCAAAATAAAGAAATCAAGCATGAAGGTTCAAGGATCAGAATCTACATAGAATTTGCAAGTGATGACTGAAGCAACTCGATTTTCAAAAAAAATCATTTAAATGAATTTTTAAAAACAATGAAATCGCCACCTAATTTTATTTGTTCTAGAAAGAACGGGGAAATATAGATAAAACCCACAAAAATTGGATAAGGCGGTCTACAAGACCAAAAGCATAGATTCGGGAGTCGGTTACGCAAGAGGAAGGTATTAGCACCTCTTACGTCCATCGTACTCGATGGGACCCATTTAGTTCGAAATGTGTTTGTGTGTGTGTAATCGCTAATTTCTAAATTATGAATTTAAGGAAGAAGAAAACGGGATTTGTTCGTTATTATTTTGAGTTTGACACGGTTTTGAAACCGCGTGCCTACGTATTCCCTCGTGCAATGGGAAAGTCAAAACTCCGTAGTTCTGGTTGAAAATGTCTTGGATTGGTTGTATTGATTTTAATTGAAATGTTTTTGATTTTTGATAATCGCGTATGAGCGAAAAAGGATTTGAATGGGTTGAATTGATTTTAATGGTAGATGACAAGTACCAAAACGTTGGGAGGTCCTCTAACGATTCGATACTCGAGATTGGTGATTGAGGTCAACCAATCTTCTCTCATCCAAAATCTTTATTATGAAAAGAGTGAGGTGAAACAAAGTTCACTTTTATTAAGTGTTATGGGATAAAGTATTTAAGTCATTGGGTTACCCTCTAATGGCCCAAATACTTTATATTTTAATTAAATCGTCGGGCGAACCTCTAACAATTTAATTAAATTCCATATCACTATATTTTTGTTTTTTTGTAGAAAAATTGATCTTTGAAAACAAATTCAATTAATTAATTTAACTTGAAAGTGTTTTAAATGCTCAAGTGTATGGAATAAAGTATTCGAGTCATTGGGTTTCCCTCTAATGGCCCAAATACTTTAAATTTTAATTAAATCGTTGGGCGAACCTCTAACAATTTAATTAAATACCATAACACTATTTTTGAAAATTGCGGCGTTGGACGTAGAGAAATGATATTTCGGGTTATGGTTAACCAAGTATATGGACTTGATTAACCATGAGACCCTGGCGCATGGTGATTGGTATATGGACCAATTATTTTTCGGGTTATGATTAATCAAGGCAACGAGGGCCTTAATTAACCTCGTGAGGATGGCCATGCCCATCCCCAAACCATGAGACCCTTAGAGAATTTGGTGTGGGTAACCAAAGTGAGAGAGCGGAGGCGTTATTGATTTTATATTAATGTGAGAGCGGAGTGTGCAATCGCGAAATAAACGTGCAAGCGGACAATGTAATAGCGAAAAATAAAAGAAAATAAATTAACACACAATACAAATCGGAATTTAAATAATTATTAGTATAGATATTCTTTTACTTGATGAAAAATCAATTAACAATTTAATCGATAATTCAACAAACAAAAAACTACCATATGCCAAAATATTATTTAATACATCATGATATAATAATAAAAAAAACTTGCATAATATTAATTTTAAAGAGAAAAGTTGAGAAATGGGCCTGTTTGAAGCTTTAAATCTGGAGGGTGTAGATAGCAATCTGAGCCCAAGCCCAAGAATGCTGCTGGATCCTGTGTGTAGAAGCTCCATAGATCATATTTGTGTTCAGCTATTCTGGATCGCTGGATCTCTCACTAATGACAGATCAACACAAACACTCTCATCTCAAATCCTCACACCTATTCTCGATCTCCTATCGTCTCTCGCATGCCCTAAACGCCGCTGCACTCATCTCTCCCTCTCGGCCTTCCGTTATCCTCCTCTCAAAGCTCGCCGCGATTCTGATTGTCTCTCCGATCCTCACCGTTCTCGATCGCTCCGATACTCACCGTTCTCGAACGCTCCGATCCTCACCGTGTTCGCTCGCGGTTCTGTCGCTTCTCTCACGATCACACAGAAATCGCCTTTCATCACTTTCTCAGTTACCTCTGTTGCTAACGATTTCTGATTTCGAGAACTGTTTTGGTTTTTGTTTTTTACAGATTTGGGAACGGAAAGGGGAAATGAAGAACCCTAGATCCTAATCGGTGGGAACGATGTTGACAGATGAAAAGGAAAGAGGCTATGTGATGAATCAGGGATCGGGCAGCGGTGGTGGCTGTGGCATGACCGTGAGATCATACATACCTTATATCTTGTTTCCGTCGCCTCGTTTTCGCTTTCTGAAGGATCTTCTCTCCTGGAAAATGATGATGCTAGTTTAGGCGGTTTTGTTACGTGTTTTGTTTCTGGTTTTGGCTTGTATTATTACGGGTTTTGCTTGTTGATGTTTAGTATGCGGCTAGGGTTTCTTATGCGTGGAATTTCGGCTAGGGTTTTGTGAGCAGTTGTCTACGCCTTTGTTATAAACTTAATGCTTTTATCTTAGGGTTTTGTTATTACGATCCTTTGAAAAACAAGGCTTTGTTTGTGATGGGCTTGCATCCTTTTGTTGTTGGTGATGATTACGATCATTTTGGCATTTGATCCTGTACTTTACGATATGTTGGCTGCTGGTGTATTGTTTTGGTAAAATTTGCCTTAAAAGTGTCTACCCTTGCTGCCTGTGTAAAACTTCTGACCTTTGTCATGCCAAAGCTTTTCAAAATTGCTTTTCCTCATCTTCTTTCCACACCTCCTGTGAACCAAGGGTTAACACTCTTGTGGATTTGTAGTAGTGAGTTTTATGGCCGATGATTTGTTATGAGGCCTCGGTTATAATCGAAACCCCGCAACTGATTAGAAGAAGATCCTAATGATGAGATAAAATAAAGCATTGTCTTGTGTTATTATTGCTGCCCGTTTATTTGCTAACTGTTTTCTTATTGTTTCATGGACGTGAGCACCACTACGAGCTCAGAAAAACAATGAAGGACAGCTTGGAGGAAAGGAATGCTCGAGCACGAAGTCAAGAACGCGTTCATGAAGACATTGGCAGCTTGAAATTCAAAGGGTGTAGAACACATTAGTATTCAATAGGAATTTGTAACTTGTATTCGAAGATTTGATAAGTTGTAAAACAATGTATACTCGTTCTTGTATTCTTGTAAAACCTTAGAGTAATTCAAAACTTTTTTTGCAATTTTATGAACACAAGATTTGGTAATTATGTACCAATCATGAGTTTTAGTTTCAGATCTTCAGATAATACCAATGCGATTTCCATCGTTGTAGTAATTTGTGTATGAAAGTTAGAAATTGTATGAAAGTTGAAAATTCGTAATGAACCAAACATTCCAAAAAATTTGTCATTATTGAATAAAAATATGGATTATGTACCCAACAAAATGGCTCGGAATTTGAATGTGGTATTGTGCAATTTTGTAGAGTTGAAAAGAGAGTAAGAGGATTAGAAGTTATATGACAAAAGAAATTTGAAACTTTCACAACTTTCCTTGAAAATTAATGGCTCAGAAAAACTTGGTCTATGTTCACAAATGAGTTTAGGATAGCATAATCAAAACGAGTTCTTGATTTCGAAACTTAACACATCACTAATGCAATTTCTCGTCATAAAAACTTGTAGCTATTATTTGGAAACCATACTTACCGTGCTAAAATGAATGGTTTATACTCGACATGGTGAAGTATCGATTAAAAGCGTATTTAATTTCAAATTCAAACCGAATCAAAAATCTCGTACACAAGTAAAGACATGGTTGCTAAACATAACTAAGTATGCTTCGATTCGCGTTCTTAGAGATAAGCGGTCTTGAGAAACACCATGAGTGAAAAATTTGAACATCCGAGAAAAACAACCTTGAACACGTTCAACTCTTTAAATCCTCCTTCCAACTCAACAAAGCATCAAATATACAATAGGACAGCTCGAACTTGTAATCTAAAGAAAAACCCCAAACATCAAAGCGCCTTTGCCATTCCCAAATTCGGGTTGGTTAACAAGTAAACATCTTCTAAATCTTGTAACATAATTACCTCAAGCCAACCAAACCCTAAAACCACAGGCGAAGACATCAATGCACATACGTACAGCAGTACCTTCGGACACAAAATGATACGAGTTTGAAATCCGATCGCCTCGGATGCAAGTAATGATCGGATGTAATGAATGAATGAATGTCTATACAGTGGCCCAATGAAGCGTATGCAAATGAATGCAAAGCACGAGCAGGATAACATTGATATAGGAGGGCAAATTTTGGGGTGCAACGATTGCCCTATTTAATCGTCTTAAACACGAAAGTGAGATTGGCGATAGCCTTCGAGCTTTTAGGTAGAAGATTAAATACTAAAGAACAAAAATTTGCGCTCCGAAGAACAAGTAAAAAGTTTATGGTTTTGGATTTTCAAAAATTTTTTGAAAATTCTTATTTTCTATATTTTTGTGATGATTTTTTTTGAGCAGTGCGGTACATCGAGAAAGCGAATACGCTTGAATAAGCGACTTGAGACTAGAAATGGCGTAGATCTTTGGAGCAGCATACTTCAATAAGTTGCTTGCGAGATCAAAATGAAACCAATCGGACCTTTGGAGCAGCATACTTCAATAAGTTGCATCGCGAGATCAAAAATGAAAGAACTCATAGATCTTTGGGCAGCGCATACTTCAATAAGTTGCATCATGATCAAAAATGAAACAGGGAGATCTTTGGAGCAGCATACTTCAATAAGTTGCGTCGCGGATCAAAAATGAGAACAGGAGATCTTTGGAGCAGCATACTTCAATAAGTTGCATCGCGGATCAAAAATGAGCAGGGAGATCTTTGGGCAGCATACTTCAATAAGTTGCGTCGCGGATCAAAAGAAACCAATCGGACCTTTGGAGCGAGCATACTTCAATAAGTTGCTTCGCGGATCGAAGGTAAGAACTCATAGATCTTTGGAGCAGCATACTTCAATAAGTTGCATCGAGATCAAAATGAGAACGGTAGATCTTTGGAGCAGCGATACTTCAATAAGTTGCATCGCAGATCAAAACGAAACCAATCGGACCTTTGGAGCAGCATACTTTAATAAGTTGCTTGGCGATCGAAAGGTAAGAACTCATAGATCTTTGGAGCAGCATACTTCAATAAGTTGCCGCGGATCAAAAATGAGAGCAGAGGAGTATATGTCGGTAAAGATATTAGACACGTAAGGGAGCATATGTCGGTAAGGATATTAGACATACACAAGAAAGAGACCGGCCGAGACGACTCTAACAAAGGTTTCGAAAATATACATGCCGGTAAGGATCTTGGACACATAAAGATCGAATATACATGTTCGGTAAGGATATTGAACACATATAGGTAGCATATCGGTAAGGATATTAGACATACAGAATGAGACCGGTGGAGCGGACTCAGGGGAAAGATATATGGAATGGTAAAATCGTCGATCGAAGGCAATTCACGGGAAAGAGGCCAAACAAAGGGGACTCTAGGATTGCCAAACTATGTTGGGCTTTAAAAGTTCTTGAATATGCAAAAATACAATATCCACAGGCCAAAGGCGGTGTAATTCTTCAAGAGTGGCAATTATATGAATTACCACACACCAAGTATGGATACTCAAACAGTTGAGAAGCAAGAAAGGTTAGACACCGACTCTTACTCGCACTCTAACGACAGGGGCAAACACAGGTAAGAATACCAAAAATAAGAATTTGCAAAAAGCAAGACGCTTGGTAAATATATTGAATTGAATGATGTAGGAGACCGACACTGGGTCAAAAATGCAGATAACAACAAGAAGAATTTCTTGAGGGAACTCTGACTGGGAATACCACTTGGGGATTTTTTTTATAAATTTCTCTTCGGAGACGCAAAAGGTACTCGAGAAACACTTTAATCTGGCTTATGCTTAGATGCATGTTTGAGAATATTATTTTAGCGTAATGCTCCATATCAATGGAAATGCTACGCATTTTTGAGGATGCTATGTAATGCAATGATGCATGTTTTAATGATTCATCCAGGACTAAAGGCAATTGTGAGCTGCCGAGGGAACATCAACCCTCCATGAATTGAATATAAATCATCTGGTCTTCATCAAAGAGCGATAGTCGGACCACACAGAGGATTGTAGAATAAGTAACATCTTTCAATGATTAGCATCATTGGGGGTAACTCTTGAGATCAACATTCATACGGGGCGATGATCTTGTCGCGTAGAGTTCATGATTTTGATAGCTCGGATTACGAGCTCTTGCATAAGAGGAATCGACAACATCTTACGCACAAGTGAGCTTTGGAAAGTGATCTTCTGGTGTAGACCTCTTTCACGATCTTCATGACGCGAAGGGTGATAACATTTGAGGCACACATATGCCATAGATAACTCTTGTTGGAAGAAAGAAACCTTGTCGGTTGAGGAGCCCATGCACATGGTGCCCTTAGCATAATTGAAAATGTAAAGCAGGAGACATAACAAATAATTACGCTACTGAGATCAAGCTGTTTCAATCGTTAATGTGGTGTGCGAAATTCCGAATAACGGAAATTATGCCACGCCGTTGGGCGCGATGTTTTATATCAAGTTTATTAAAAATATCGGACGTCGTTTTGCAAACAAAGCAGTTAAAAATACATGAAAATAAGGCGAAATAAATGATAGAAAAACACGGTTTGAATGAAAGTAATTTTATTGATTGATTAGCCCGTAAATGAGCATTTACATCAAGCAAATCACGAAAAGAGGCAATTGCTTATACATCAAAGTTAAAAGAAAAGGTGACAATAAAAATCATGGATTTTGTCGAATCTGAATCCGCCATACTCTTCACAACTTCACATCCCTTCATATCGAGCCGTCAACGAGAAAATGCAGATTAGATGACCCTCCATCTCTTTGGATTATCAAGTTATTGTAAAAAGTGACCCAACAGTGTCGTGCAGTTATAGTTATTCGCCTTGAATCCTAATTTTTACTGGACCGCCCTTCGGGTTTCAATCCAGGATACCCTTTTTGCCCAAGCCGCCCGGGTTTTCGACTTGCGGGTGTACAATCTTTTATATTTATCTAACTTTTGCCGAACTTCTTGGTTCGTCGGGATGCCCTTATTTTGCTTAGGCGATCAACCTAACGGGTCCCTTTTTGCAAGTATTTTTGACTACATACGCATTGATCGGGTGAAATCTTCTCCATCCATAGTTGCGAGCAACATAGCTCCTCGAGAAAACTTTCTTCACAACATCGGACCTTCATAATTTGGAGCCCACTTGCCCGGCGTCGGTACTATTGGGAGGCAAGATTCTTTTCAACCAGGTCACCGACTTGGAAATTCCGAGACACACTTTCTTGTCGAAAGCCCTTTTCATACGCTTGGTATAGCTGTCCATGACAAATAGTATCAATCTCTTCTCGTCGATGAGATTCAATTGGTCAATCATTTTGAATCCATTCGACTTCATCGAGTTGCACATCTGTTAAAATCCTTAAGGAAGGATTTCAACTTCTACGGTGGGGCCTTCCATACCGTATACCAAGGAGAAAGGAGTTGCACTGTTGACGTGCGTATTGAAGTCGATAGCCGTGCAAGGCAAATGGCAACATCTCGTGCCAATCCTTGTAGTAACAACCATCTTCTACAATCTTCTTGATATTTTTGTTTGCCGCCTCCACGGCACCATTCATTTTGGGCGGTATGGAGAAGAGTTATGATGTTTTATTACGAAATCGTCGCCTGACTCTTTCATCATTTTGTTGTTGAGATTTGAGCCGTTATCGATAATGATCTTCTCGGGAACCGCGACAAATGATATTATGCTTGATGAAGCGTGTGACCACTTGTCTAGTGACACGAGCATAAGATCTTGCCTCAACCCATTTGGTAAAGTAGTCAATGGCAACAAGGATGAATCGATGTCCATTAGAGCGGTGGGCTTAATTTCTCCAATCATATCAATGCCCCACATTGCGAAGGCCATGGAGAAGTCAAAACATTTAATGAAGAAGGTGGCACATGCATCTTATCGGTATAAATTTGACATTTGTAACATGTTTTAGCATGGTTGTAGCGATCGTTCTCCATGGTGGACCAATAATAGCCTCTCAAGATCTTCTTGGCCATGGTGTGTCCACTAGAATGCGTCGAAGGAACCTTCATGAATTTCTTCTATAATCTTATTTGCTTCGTGTCTATCCACGCATCGAGCAAAAGCAGTCATAGTTCCTTTTGTACAACGCCATTGAGGAAAAATTTGGTGAGTACTTGCGGGCCTTCTTATCAGCAGCGGAAGCATCATCGGGGTATTCTTTCGTCTCGAGATACCTTTGATGTCATAGAACCAAGGTTTTCATACTTCACCTTCTACTTCATAGCGAGCAGGCTCATCCAACCTCATTATAGTGATAGGCGGGCATCATTCGCCCATCGACTTTAAACATGGATGACGAGTAGCCAGCGCATACAATTGTTCTCCTCCGGGATGTGATCAAAAGTGATCTCGTCGAAATAAGGGATCGACTTCAAGACATGATCTCGGTATGGAATCAAATTCGGGTCTCCCAATCTCCATTGATTTGACTAATTACCAAGCGGAATCTCCATATCTTGCAAGATTTTGATTCTTAGGTCGATGGCGCTTGATCCCAAAACACAAGCCGTATTCGGCCACATTATTGGTGCAATCGAAGCAGTTACGCGATGGCGGAATATGAAAACCGGTTGGAGAAGTGATACGCCAACACCATTTCCCAATGCATTTGAGGCTCCATCGAATGCCATCGTCCCCATGAGCTGGCTCGGGTCCCTCCTCGAGGGCACAGAATGTTACAATCTACGATATACATAATGTCCTCATCGAGAACTCAAACTTCATCGGTGATAGTCATCATCTAATGGTTGTTGGCGAGATAGTCCGCCACCACACTACCTTTGATAGCCTTAGTAGTGTATTGGATATCATATTACATCGGGATCATTTGCCAGCTATCCTTCCTGAGGCTTCTCAAAGATATACTTTATCGGGTCCATTTGGAGATCAAGAAAGTAGTGTGAGTTAACATATATTATGCAGCCGTTTGGCTGCCCATGCGGCGCACAACAAGTCTTCTCAATAATGAATACCTTGATTCACATTACGTGAACTTCTTGCTCAAGTAGTATATGGCGTGCTCTTTCACTGTCTCATCATGTTGACCGAGCACCTGACCCATGGAATTCTCCAACACGGTCGGTACATAATCAGCGGTCTACCTTCCAGGGGTGAGAGAATTGGAGGCTCTTGTAGGTACCTCTTTATCTTGTCGAATGCCGTCGACAATCGCGTTCCACAGTCGTTGGATTCTTTCTTGACTTGAAAATGGGCTCACGGTGGGCGTAAGATGAGAAATGAACCTAGCGATATAATTGATCTTCGAAACCTCGCACTTCCTTTTACATCCTTGGCTCTGGCATTTCTTGTATCGCTTTTATCTTTGCGGGTCAACCTCGATCCCTTTCTCGCTCACAATAAAGCCTAAGAGTTTCCGATCTCACCCAAGGTGCACTTACTTGGGTTCAACCTCGGCTGAACTTTCTCAACCTTCGAACAATTTCAACAAGTGAACGGTGTTCTTCTTACATGCAGGACTTGGCAATCATATCATCCACGTAGACTTCAATCTCTTTATGCATCATATCGTGAAGAGAGTGACCATAGCCGTTGATATGTTGCCCTGCGTTCTTCAAGCGAAGGCATCACCTTATGTGAGAAAGTCCCCGCGGTGTAATGAAGGTAGTTTTCTCCATGTCATTGGGCGCCATCTTAATCGGTTGTAGCGGAGAAACCATCCATGAAGAGAATACTTTAGCTTGCGGTATTATCGACCAAAATGTCGATGTCGGGAGAGGAAGTCATCCTTAGGGCTAGCTACTATTCGGATCCCTATAATCAACGCACATCCTTACCTTGCCGTCTTTCTTGACCTTTGGTACAATGTTTGCAACCCATGGGGATAAGAAACAACCTTTAGGAAACACTGCTTCCATCCTTGAACCTCTTCTTTGATCTTTCTTGACATTTACGGATGTGTTACCGCTTCACCGGTGGGCATCCTTCTTTGAGGGCAATTCATGCATAACGATATCGATGTCTAACGGGCATATCTTCATAAGACCAAGCAAAGATGTCTACGTACTCGTAGCATTTCGACAAGCTTTTGCTTAACTCCATCTTCAATCTGCCCCGATCTTGACCTCCTTTCGGCGTCCTCGGTTCCCGATTAATCACTTCTAGATCCTCTTGGTGCGGTGGATGACCTTTTCTTCTTGCCTCAACATCACGGCTAATTCTTGGTAATTCACGGTCCTCTTGACTTCCTCTTGACTTGATAAATCGGTTCATCGAAATCATAATGAGCCACGGAATCATCGTCGACAAAATCCGGTCCGTCGAAGGACCGCTGTCTGTTGTTGGTAATTTTATTTTATTATTATTTTTACTTAAGTTTTTTATAAAAAGAAAAGACAAAAGGTTTGTATAAAAGAAAGTAAAATTTGATATTGTCACCTTTAAAAGAAATGAGTGAAGAAAGTAAAGAAAAAGAAAACAAAAGAAAAATTTGAATGCAAAAGGGCGTCCTTCATTAATGATAAACTTGAAAGTTAAAAACATGGTGGCCTACATGATCACTACATGTGGGCATAGGGTTATGGAATGACATAAAAGCAGAAAATTACTCTTCAAAGCAGTAACCACAACATCTTCAGAGCCAATTTGAAAGCTCACGTCACGGAGCAGTTGGGTGATCCACTTGTCCACATCATAGTCACCATCCGCTTCACCATCAATGGCATCAACATCTTCAATCTGGATTCCACCTTTGACAAACTTGCGGGGAGAGACACCCTTTGCCCAGGGGTGGAGGCGGAGATCTTCATTCAGGAGCAAAACCCGAACCCTCTTATCCGTGCGGGTAGGAAGTTCAGCCTCTTCCCACCCTTGGGATGTCTGACTTGACAATAGCTGAGCACCTTGTAGGATGCCATGGAGACTTCACCTTTTGCAAAGGGATCTTATCAATGTCTGACCTCGAAAGCTTGGCATGGAGTTTCGTGGATCTCTCCTTCAACTTCAACATACGAAAGTTGCTCGGATGGTGACATAATCTTCTTCACCATAAATGGTGACCACCTTTCCATTAATTAAGAACTTCAACTTTTGGTGCAAGGTGGATGTCACGGCAGCCCCATGAATCCGGGCGTCCAAAAGCAACGATGGGAGGGTTAATATCCATGGCGAAAAAGTTGCATCAAACACCTGGGCCTATCTTAATAAGCAGGTCCACCTCGCCAAACAACGACCTCTTGACCCATCAAGCGCCTTAACTATCGGATCACGGGTCTCGGCAACACCTTCATAATCCAACTTCAGAGTAGACTTGGAACGTTGAGGATGATCCTGTGTCTACCAACACACGGGATAAAGTAGTTCGCTATCTCCACGGAAGCGTGTGCGCTTTGTTATGCTTCCTTCCCTCGGGAGGTAAAAGTCGATAAAGCCGAGACCATTACTTGCGAAATGTTGTTCACAATGCCTCCAAATTGGTTAACAAGATCTCTTGGGAGCGAAGGATGTTCTAATAAATGCATCGGGCGTTGCGGTGAGGCTCGGAATCCCTCAACAAAGCTAAGATAGAGATCTTGGCGGGCGTTTGGTGGTGGATTATCTTGTAATCGCTCTTCTTTATATACTTCATCAATTCTTCAACATCTGGTTAATTCGGGGCTCGAGCGAGTTACGGAATCTTTAGTGTTGACTCACCCCGATCATGACTCCCTTTCCTTTTGCCTTAGCCTTGGCCAAAGCTTGAGTTTTTCAACTAGATTGGGTGGAGAAGATTCGCCCGCCGGGTAATCAGACTTTCTTCGCAATGTCATACCTTTGCGGGCTCAAATCTTCAATCTTCTTTTCATCGGACTTTCCTCCTTGAGGTCTCCACATTCAACTTCTTGCCGTCACGGTAGTACTGGACCCATAATTCCACGGATGGCCTTTT
The DNA here is from genome assembly GCA_021764765.1 of Vicia sativa. Classification (NCBI taxonomy): domain Eukaryota; kingdom Viridiplantae; phylum Streptophyta; class Magnoliopsida; order Fabales; family Fabaceae; genus Vicia; species Vicia sativa. The sequence continues at coordinate 28,739,247 of CM038792.1, read as the reverse complement.
CGCTAGTGTGAGTCTTGGACGGCAAAGTGATAATCACGGGAGGTTTCTTAGTCGGCAGGGGATTGTAGCAGGAATCCTTCTAGAAGTGGCGGGGATAGTGACCACGTCAACCTCATCTTCATCATTCTTCATATCAAGTTCTTTGCCCGAAGAGCCCTTGATGTCGAATGGAATCTCGTTTCTCAAATTATCACAGCCTTCAATTTGGATTAAACATTGTTTACAACTATCATCACAGCCAGGGAAATCTCCCTTCAACAATAATTGATTCTTTATCCACCACAATGGAGTGGTCAAACCGCTAACATCCATTATCGATTCGGACTTCCATCTTATAAATTGCATTATGACATTTCCACCATGAGGAGGTAAAGGGTGCTGAATGACATTAGGAGTGGGAGGAGGTCCAAAGTTGATTGCCTCGGTGTCTAGTAAATTTTGAACCTTGTACTTGAAGGCATAGCAGTTCTCAATGGAATGCCCCGGAGCATTAGAATGATAGAGACAGCGGGCATTCGCATTGAAGTACTTGGGGTTATCGGGGTCAATCTTTAGATGGCGTGATTCAATCATATTCGAGACTTTGCAAATGGGCGAATACCTCGCATAAGACATTGGCAAAGGTCAAACTTCTTCATGGGTGGGTGGTATTGTCTCGGGCAACCTCTTGTTTTGGAACACTAGCGGGAATAATTCAATGCAACTTGGCGATTGAATTCTGGCGCTTCTCTTTCCTCTTCGCTCATCGGTCGCTTGCTCGCCTTCTTCTTGGTAACCACCAAAAGCCTTCTTGCGCCAACTTGATTCTTGTCGGTACCAACATCTTGGATCTTTCTAGCTTGATCCCGTCTCAACTCTTTCACCAAACATCACCGTGTCGGTGAAATCTTGGTCGGTGCAGAGGCATAGTGCGGCCCATCTAGTGTCTTGGTAAACATTTCCACCATCTCGTTCCACCATAGGGGTTGAACTTTAGCGGTACCGCGCCACCTTCTGCGTACTCCTTGAAGGATTCGGTTTTCTTGAGCTAAGTTGTGCAGCTGGGTCCTAGTGGCGCCATATCGGTGTTAAAGCCATAGTGTTGAACAAAGCTACAATCAACTCTCTCCAAGTTCGCTTTGGGAGCTATCAAGGCCCATATACCAATCCAATGGCCCATCGGTCAAACTATCTTGGAAAAAGTGCATCAAGAGCTTTTCATCCTTCGTGTCTGAGACATCCTCCTATAGTAATACCTCAGTGGGTTTTAGGACAAGAGTTGCCCTTGTATGCTTGAAAGCTCGGGATTTTAAATTTTGGAGGAATCCTCACTCCTTGAACCAATCCCAAGTTGGACATGCCGAAACCAAAACATCCGATTCTCGAAGGCTTGCATCGCTCCTCGAGCATCTTGACTTCTATCGACTTGGTTGGCTCCTCGACATTGGAAAACCAATCTTCAAAGTTATCTTCATCATCTTGAGGAATCGGAATCGAGCAGTCCTTCTTCTGGTTGAGGCACCAACGAGTTACGTCGTGGCGGCCAGTGGGGAGTAAGCGGAGGAGGAACCACGCGGCATGATCCGTTTGACGACTGATTCTCGGCAAGATCAGCAAGACCGGCATTGACTTCCAAGCTAATTTCGGACAAATCATTCCCATGAGCAACTTCTTGATGGTGACCACGGGGCCTCACATGACGAGCTCTCAACTCCTCTTGTTGCGAGCCATGTTCTGAATTATCTCCATCAATTGCCCGTACGAGTATCCATTCTTGTCCCTAGGGCGGCCATATCGACTTCCATCTTCTCCATCGGTTTCTTCAAATTACTTCTTGTCGGAGTAACGATGAGCGAAACACTGTAGTCTCGTGTCATGGAGAAGAAAACCAGCAGGCAGATGATGATCTCGATACTACTGTATGTATGATATGCTATGGGAGTATGCATGCATGCCGTGATATGTTTTCGTACACTTTATTTTCGGGACTCTTTGAAGACTCGTTAGTTAACAATAAACATTTAGAAAAAGAGCTGATTAAGCTGCAATTCAACGAAATCTCATAGAAACTCAAAGTGTTAGTTGTGACTACAAGAACATTCGAGCTCAAATAAGCAATAAGATTAATCTTGGAATTTAAATCATTACAATAATAATTAGATTCAAATATTCAAATAAGATAAGTGGCTAAAAACTAGAAATCTGTCCAGCGAGGCTTCAAATCTCTAGCTTCACTTGAACACATTCACCGCCTCTTGGAGGAAGAGAAATCACTCACGCGAGGTATCGGGTTGTCTTGAGATCTTCTAGGGCCGACTGAGTCTCAAGTACGTCAACAATCAAGCGGTTACACATGTCAACCATTTCTTTGTACTTCCAATAGAAAAGCCCATTACATTCTTCTAGAAAGGACACTAGTTCATCCTTTTCATCTAACAGACGATTGACTTTTGGATCTCATCAATCCAACCTTGGCATTGCTCTCTAAGGCTTTCGTAAGCATCCCTTTTACTATTTCTTTCTTCCTCGTAATGTTCGACTCTCGAACCTTTTCAACTAATTCGATTGCTTCCAATTCTCGGGCGATCGAGACTTCTTCTTTGCGATTATCTCATTCTCTAGCATTTTATTGGTTCGTGCGAGCTTCTAACTTTGAAATCTTTGCTTGAGGCGTGCTTTCAATGCTCTCTTTTCTTCAGGCCTTTCCTTCATCTAGATAAGCTGGCCCTTTGATCTTGGCGGTCTTCAATTGTCGACGGAGGTCCGCACCCTTGCGGCCTCTTCAAGTTTTGAACATCTCATCGAGGGCTCTTCATCCTTTTCATTACTGTCCTTCTCCCCTCTAACTCTTCTTTCACCTCTTTGAGGTTGGCTTCTAAATTTTACGCTCAGAGAAAATGCGAAATTAGAGCTTTGTAGCTCAATCTTTCCTCCTCCATCTTTCGATAATTTCACGAAGCCTCATATTCTCTCTGTTGCACATGAGTGATTACTGGTTCGGGATGATCAAAGGGTACCTCCACAAAGTAAAGGCGCTTGATTTCTTGGACTCTCCATCACCCACTGGCGATAAGACCTTCCATCAATTCCGCCCCTCTTGATTAACTCTCGACTTTCCCTATGGATTTGACCCCAAGCTCTTCGGATCTTCAATACTTCGTTGCGGTCCTTTTTACCAAGCTCGTGTATAATGAAACTTTCCAAGTGCTCAAGCCTTGGTTCGTTTTCCATTGGATACCCCAATTGTCTTGTTGCAAGTCTTGGGTTATAATTGATGCAACCCATAGTCAAAGGAACATTAGAATATCCTCACGGTGGTGATAACATCAGCGAATCCCACACGGAGAATGCCACATCACACCATCGGTTATTAGTGAAGCCAATTTTGAGACCAAGATAAGTTTCTCGGGATCTTCTCCCGGGTCCACTCACGGGGATATGAGATGTCAACCATAAGTACAACAATGGAGAACAACAGAACCACCCTCTCTTCTTCGGATGTCTCTCATGGAGATGGTAAAGAACATCGATAACAGTGCACAGGGTTCTTCGACATGAATATGCCAATAGCGACAGACTCAGTAACCAATTTCATTAGTTGGGAACAAAACCACCCCAAAGATGAGCAAAGCAAGAATGGAGTGAAAGTCGGTCGTCTTGAACACTCAAACTTAACAACTTATCTTCCAAATTACGCCTCGAATACCTTTATGCGTAATCCAGGTGCCACCTCCCTTACAGGAAGAAACAAGCAGCGACTACCTTATGTCCAGGTCCCCCTATGTTGAGAAAAGGGTGTCGTCCTTCAAAATTAAGGATTCTCTCGAACTCTTCAATTGTAGGAACAATTTGAAAGTCTTGGAATGTGAAGCATCGGAGAGGAGGATCATAGTACTTCGCTAGAGCAATCAAAGCTTCCATGTCCACATTGGTAGTCAAAAGATCTAGGATGTTCCCAAATCTTTTCCCAAAATAAGCTCTCTTGACAGTGAATTCTTTCACTTTGAGTTATCGACTTCCCGACTTGAGTTCTTTGAATTTGAGGCATGGAGCGATCTTCACGATTGGATTCATTCTTCTTTACGCTTCTGCACCAACAAAATCTATAAGGTTCCACGAAAATAAAGTTATATGCTAAATGGTTTTGTGCAAATGTATGCAATGCATGTTGCAAATTAAATAGAACTGGTTCAAAGGATCGGTCGGTCATGGTTTCGACGATACCAACGATTCCCGGGTAAGGCTAATCTTATGTTTTTGGCTAAATGTTTCTTGGGGTCTCGGATCCCTTTTACAAACACTATCATCGTGAGAGGCCTACATGGCGATAGTATTTGTAAAAGTATACCCAAGCGACTCTTAACAGGATGCTCTAAATCCAACATTTGGCGTTTTGGTCTCGGTTAGGACAAACATGAACAAAACTTAGAGTTATAGGTCATTTGTCCAAAGATTGATGTCCTAGCAGCGGGCCAACAACCTCCTTAAAACAACCAACTCTAAGCGGAGCCTTGGCCGGGCCAACAAGACAATGGAGTCAAGTGGACCTAGGCTACGCAACCCCTCTATTCCTAAAAAGGTGACCTAGAAGCCTTGGTAGTGGGCTTATCTATGTAACAATGCCCATGAACTCCCATCACAAAAATATATCAACAGATTAATATATAGAGCATAGAGAAAAATGAGCAAATAAACAATAGATAAGCACAAAGAAGAAAGCGATAAACAAACACACAAACATGCGAAGAACCAAACTAGGGTTGACTCGCTTAGTCAAAAAAAGTTTTAAAAACAATTCCCCAGTGAAGTCGCCAACTGAAGCAACTCGATTTTCAAAAAAAATCATTTAAATGAATTTTTAAAAACAATGAAATCGCCACCTAATTTTATTTGTTCTAGAAAGAACGGGGAAATATAGATAAAACCCACAAAATTGGATAAGGCGTACAAGACCAAAAGCATAGATTCGGAGTCGGTTACGCAAGGAAGGTATTAGCACCTCTTACGTCCATCGTACTCGATGGGACCCATTTAGTTCGAAATGTGTTTGTGTGTGTGTAATCGCTAATTTCTAAATTTAAGGAAGAAGAAAGCAGTTTGTTCGTTATTATTTTGAGTTTGACACGGTTTTGAAACCGCGTGCCTCGTATTCCCTCGTGCAATGGGAAAGTCAAAACTCCGTAGTTCGGTTGAAAATGTCTTGGATTGGTTGTATTGATTTTAATTGAAATGTTTTGATTTTGATAATCGCGTATGAGCGAAAAGGATTTGAATGGGTTGAATTGATTTTAATGGTAGATGACAAGTACCAAAACGTTGGGAGGTCCTCTAACGATTCGATACTCGAGATTGGTGATTGAGGTCAACCAATCTTCTCTCATCCAAAATCTTTATTATGAAAAGAGTGAGGTGAAACAAAGTTCACTTTTATTAAGTGTTATGGGATAAAGTATTTAATTCATTGGGTTACCCTCTAATGGCCCAAATACTTTATATTTTAATTAAATCGTCGGGCGAACCTCTAACAATTTAATTAAATTCCATATCACTATATTTTTGTTTTTTTGTAGAAAAATTGATCTTTGAAAACAAATTCAATTAATTAATTTAACTTGAAAGTGTTTTAAATGCTCAAGTGTATGGAATAAAGTATTCGAGTCATTGGGTTTCCCTCTAATGGCCCAAATACTTTAATTTTAATTAAATCGTTAGGCGAACCTCTAACAATTTAATTAAATACCATAACACTATTTTTGAAAATTGCGGCGTTGGACGTAGAGAAATGATATTTCGGGTTATGGTTAACCAAGTATATGGACTTGATTAACCATGAGACCCTTGCGCATGGTGATTGGTATATGGACCAATTATTTTTCGGGTTATGATTAATCAAGGCAACGAGGCCTTAATTAACCTCGTGAGGATGGTACCATCCCCAACCATGAGACCCTTAGAGAATTTGGTGTGGGTAACCAAAGTGAGAGGCGGAGCGTTATTGATTTTATATTAATGTGAGGCGGAGTGTGCAATCGCGAAATAAGCGTGCAAGCGGACAATGTAATAGCGAAAAATAAAAGAAAATAAATTAACACACAATACAAATGAATTTAAATAATTATTAGTATAGATATTCTTTTACTTGATGAAAAATCAATTAACAATTTAATCGATAATTCAACAAACAAAAAACTACCATATGCCAAAATATTATTTAATACATCATGATATAATAATAAAAAACTTATAATATTAATTTTAAAGAGAAAGTTGAGAAATGGGCTGTTTGAAGCTTTAAATACGGAGGGTGTAGATAACAATCGAGCCCAAGCCCAAGAATCTTCTTGGATCATGTAGAAGCTCCATAGATCATATTTGTGTTGACTATTACGGATCATTTGGATCTCACTAATGAGATCAACACAAACACTCTCATCTCAAATCCTCACACCTATCTCGATCTCGTCTCGCATGCCCTAAGCCGGCGCACTCATCTCTCCTCTCGGCCTTGGTTATCCTCCTCTCAAGCTACTTGCGATTAGATTGTCTCTCCGATCCTCACCGTTCTCGATCGCTCGATACTCCGTTCTCGAGCGCTCGATCCTCACCGTGTTCGCTCGCGGTTAGCCGCTTCTCTCACGATCACACATATTTCATCACTTTCTCGATTACCTCTGTTGCTAACGATTTACGATTTGAGCTTGTTTTGGTTTTGTTTTTCTGATTTGGGAGCGGAAAATGAAGAACCCTAGATCCTAATCGGTGGGAGCGATGTTGTGAGAAAAGGAAAGAGGCTATGTGATGAATCGGGGATCGGAGCGGTGGGCCAATGACACGTGGCATGACCGATGAGATCATACATACCTTATATCTTGTTTCCGTCGCCTCGTTTTCGCTTTAGAGGATCTTCTCTCACAGAAAATGATGATGCTAGTTTAGACGGTTTTGTTACGTGTTTGTTTCACGGTTTTTGGCTTGAGTATTGTTAAGGTTTTGCTTGTTGATGTTTAGTATGCGGCTAGGGTTTCTTATGTGGAATTTCGGCTAGGGTTTGTGAGCAGTTGTCTACGCCTTTGTTATAAACTTAATGCTTTTTATCTTATCGGTTGCTTAGGGTTTTGTTATTACGATCCTTTGAAAAACAAGGCTGTTTGTGATGGGCTTGCATCCTTTTTGTTGTTGGGTGATGATTACGATCATTTTGGTATTTGATCCATACTTTACGATATATTTGGTCTTTGGTGTATTGTTTTGGTAAAATTTGCCTTAAAAGTGTCTACCCTTGCTGCCTACATGTAGCTACCTTTACATCATGCCAAAGCTATTTTCAAAATTACTTTTCCTCATCTTCTTTCCACACCTCCTACGTGACCAAGGGTTAACACTCTTGTGGATTGTAGTAGTGAGTTTTATGGCCGATGATTTGTTATGAGGCCTCGGTTATAATCGAAACCCCTTACCTGATTAGGAAGAAGATCCTAATGATGAGATAAAATAAAGCATTGTCTTGTGTTATTATTGCTGCCGTTTATTGCTACTTGTTTTCTTATTGTTTCATGGGCGTGAGCACCACTACGAGCTCGGAAAAACAATGAAGGACGACTTGGAGGAAAGGAATGCTCGAAACACGAAGTCAAAACGCGTTCATGAAGACATTGGCAGCTTGAAATTCAAAGGGTGTAGAACACATTAGTATTCAATAGGAATTTGTAACTTGTATTCGAAGATTTGATAAGTTGTAAAACAATGTATACTCGTTCTTGTATTCTTGTAAAACAGAGTAATTCAAAACTTTTTGCAATTTTATGAACACAAGATTTGGTAATTATGTACCAATCATGAGTTTTAGTTTCAGATCTTCAGATAATACCAATGCGATTTCCATCGTTGTAGTAATTTGTGTATGAAAGTTAGAAATTGTATGAAAGTTGAAAATTAAGTAATGAACCAAACATTCAAAAATTTGTCATTATTGAATAAAAATATGGATTATGTACCCAACAAAATGGCTCGAATTTGAATGTGGTATTGCAATTTTGTAGAGTTGAAAAAAGTAAGAGGATTAAGTTATATGACAAAAGAAATTTGAAACTTTCACAACTTTCCTTGAAAATTAATGGCTCGAGAAAAACTTGGTCTATGTTCACAAATGAGTTTAGGATAGCATAATCAAAGCGAGTTCTTGATTTGAAACTTAACACATCACTAATGCAATTTCTCGTCATAAAACTTGTAGCTATTATTTGGAAACCATACTTACCGTGCTAAAATGAATGGTTTATACTCGACATGGTGAAGTATCGATTAAAGCGTATTTAATTTCAAATTCAAACCGAATCAAAAATCTAGTACACAAGTAAAGACATGGTTGCTAAACATAACTTCAAGTATGCTTCGATTCGCGTTCTTAGAGATAAGCGGTCTTGAAACACCATGAGTGAAAAATTTGAACATCGAGAAACAACCTTACGAACACGTTCAACTCTTTAAATCCTCCTTCCAACTCAACAAAGCATCAAATATACAATAGGACAGCTCAGGACTTGTAATCTAAAGAAAAACCCCAAACATCCAAGCGCCTTTGCCATTCCCAATTAGGGTTGGTTAACAAGTAAACATCTTCTAAATCTTGTAACATAATTACCTCAAGCCAACCAAACCCTAAAACCACAGGCGAAGACATCAATGCACGTTACGCAGTAGTACCTTCAGACACAAAATGATCACGAGTTTGAAATCGATCGCCTCGGATCAAGTAATAATCTGAGATGTAATGAATGAATGAATGTCTATACAGTGGCCCAATGAAAAGCGTATGCAAATGAATACAAAGCACAGCCGGATAACATTGATATAGGAGGGCAAATTTTGAGTTTACAATGATGTTCAATTTCAAGAAAAGGAAGAAATCGAAAGCGACTTAAAATAAATTGCTTAATTGACCTAAACACTTACACAGACTTGAAGTTTGAATCAAATTGAAGAGGAATTCCTTGTGCTCTTTGTAATCAATGAGGAAACTTTTAGGATTTTTGTATCAAATGTGCGGATAGCAAGAGTCGCCACCGACTTTTATTTTATCCATTAAGGAAGGTAAAAGTAAGAAAAGACCTTCGTTAGATTACGAGTTCGGAGAATGGTTATGAAAAGGGAAGGTATTAGCACCCTTTCCATCCGTAGTTATCTACGGGCTCTTAGTTACTCTAGATCACTTTTTAAATTGCTTTATGTGTGTTTGACAAAATGTTTTGAAAAGGCATTTCGCTTTGACTTTGTAATGACTCATGTAGGAGTGTATACAAAGTGTTAGAAATGTTTGTTTTGAAAAAATTTGAACTTTGAAAAAGTGTATGGTGTGAAAAGCATTTGATAGAGCAAGCAACTAAGAGACTTATTTACCCACTCGAATTGGTCGTTTTGTTGTACTACATTCCTTTAGAATAGCGTAGCCATACCATTAGTTAGTAGGTAGCTCCATTCGTTGGATGTAAGCGGGACATTCGAAGGACATCGGATGGTCATAGAAGGCAACTTGTAGGAAGTATCCTAGCACATTCGAAGGACTATCATCATTTTCGTAGGCGCGACAATCGGGTCAAGATCATGTATTCGGAGGCGACATCGTGGGTCTTATGATCTTTGTATCGAAGGGACTATGATGATTTGTTTGGAAGGCAGCGGTGCTAGAATACCTCGTTAGAATGACCATTTGGAATCGAAAGGCATCGAGATTACCTAAGGGTGCGTGTGTGAGAGAAGTGTGTTGAATCCGAGATATATTATCTTGAAGTTAGTGTGAGCTATGTCCAATTATTATCTTGCCATACACGCCTAGTTACTAGCAGTTTATAGGGTGCGGAAAGTAAAATGCGGAATGTAAAGTGCGGAAGGTAAATCCTCGCTATTACATGGCTTGAGCGAGATACATAATTTAAACTTGCGGAAAATAAAACCCTAGATTAAACTATTACAACCCATGCAATTACATTATTGGAAAAAATAAAGCGATAAAAGCGTCAGAATCGGACAACACGTGAAAGAATAAGAAAATCGGAAATATGATGAAATTGAAATAAGAAAGATGTTAGAAAAATGCAAATTTTAATGAGAAAATTAATATATCTTGGAAATAAGATAAATATATTAAAATAATTTTTGGGATTTTTTGGAAAAGATTTAATAATTAAAATGCAATTTATAATGATTTAAATGCTAAAATAAAAATAAAATAAATATGCATGCAAAATAATATTTTTTATTTATTAAATTAAATAAAGGTTTTATGAAAATAATGCAAAAGAAAAATATTTTGGTAATTTTTTAATGCAGAAATAAAATGTGTAAAAATTAAAATAAATGGAAAATATTGAAATAATGTGAAAAATATGAAAATATGAAAAGAATGCAAAGTTTGTAAAAAGAACAAATCGGTCAGGCATGGATTCGAGCGAGGACACGGAAGGCATCTTAAGCAGGCAACGTCTTAACCCAGGGCAGTGGCGTTTGGTGTTGGGAAAGCGAAATCAATAGCATATGAATGATGGCGTCACAGGAATATTTGAAACTACGGTCAGTTCGCGTGGACCCCATCGGAATGAGAGAGCGAATCGGGGCGCCATGCCACGTGACCTCCTCGGGGTCAAGCGTCGGTGACAGCCGGAGCCCAGCTCCGGTCGTCTTCTGACACGAAAACAAAACAGAAAAATCGACGGATAAATGGAAAGGGACCTTGTCCTAAATCGGACCTCTGAGTCCATTGATGGCATTAGTTTGGTAGATCGGCTGTGCAGGGCGGTTGAAACTCAGATCAAAAACCTAACAATGGCATTACGATTCGCGTCAAACCTTGACGATGGCGGATCTCACCATGTAACCACATGATCATATTGCAAGCATTAGAATCAATTAAACAGTGGTAATAAAAATCACAATTCAAGAAAAATCAATTATGTATGCATGTATGGTTCGATTCGTGATGTTTTAAACCATAGCGGATGTACTTACTAAACTTACCTCCGAAGACAATGGGATGGTTTGTTTGAATTGAAAAAATTGGAAACAAGAACACGATTTTGCAACTTTCTTGGAAAATTTTGACAAAATAAGGGTTTGGCTTGAGCTGGGTTTGTCCTTTGTCTTGGCTTGCATTGCTTGGTATTTATAGGAGTTTTGGAAGAAAAAACAAGGAAAAAAGATTGGAAATGAATGTGCAAATATTTTCTTTGAAAATCAAATCAAATTTTGAAGAAAATATGATTTTCTCATCAATGCCATGGCTTGCAATTTGGTAAATGGTGTGGGCTTTCTTGGACATTAAGAGATATAAATCCAACAATTAAAAATAACTTAATTTTCATATTTTACATAATTTATTTTTGAATTAAATGTTATAAAATTCAAATATAAATCATGAAAATAGAAAATCACCAATGCCAACATTTATGGGTCAAAAATCATGTCATGAACAAGTTTGGATCAAAAGATTATAGGCCCATTTGGAAAATTTTGCATTTGACCAAAATGTCCTTTTGTGCTGTCCAAAATTGCCCAACTTGAATAGTGTATCTTGCTCAATTTTCCACATTTTAGTGTTCTTGGACTTTTGGAAGCTCTAAGAGTCCTCTAACCAATGTCTTTGGTCTCATCTCAATTGGAGTTACCATGCTCAAAATATCTTCAAAACAAAAGTTGACTTTTGTTGACTTTGAAAATGACACTAATGTTTTGAGCTATACCTCTCAAATGAAGCATTTTTGGACATTCTTGTGAGACATGAAGTTGTAGAGAATGAATTTCCTTCAAAACAAGAGGTGGTGGAAAAATTTACGAGAAAGTATGAGAAGTTATGGCGATCAAAGTTGATTGACTTTTCATCTAGAAACCTAATTTAGAAAGTTTGACTTTTGAGCAAATCTTGAGTTTTCTTGATGAATCATGATCAACCCTTGATCAAATGATGAATGTAACTTCAAAATGAGGATGTTGACCAAAAATCGAAGTTTTGTTGTATGTTGACCTGAGTTGACTTTTTGTCAATCACCGATTTTCGACCATCGAGCAATTATGCGAGGAAACTTGACTTGTGAAGCTTGAAACTTGACATGGAGAATCTTTGAAGCATATGAGGAGGCATGAAGGCCATTGGAGATGTTGAAATCCATCTTGACTTGAGAATACCAAACCCTAGTTTGGGTTGATTGTCTAGGAGAGGTTTGTCGATCGACTCTTGAGGAATCCTTGAGTATGGATGTATGAAATCTTTGAGAAGATGGAGGCAAATTTTGGGGTATGACAGCTGCCTGTTCAATCTTCTTGTCTTGGAAGGGTTAGATTGACATGCTTGTCTTCGTGACACAGGTAGAAGATGATTGAACACGTCGCTGAAAATTGCACTCATTGTTGTGGATGATGCGGAATGGGCTTCGGATGCCATTTGGAGAAGTTGGAGACTTATGGGGAGCAGTCGTCGCTAGACTCGGGTCGTTAAATAGGAGAGGCGGAGATGGGCTTAAGATGCCATCTGGAAAGGTCGATCTTTGGGGAGGCGAGCCGTCACGTTAGACTCGTAGATGTTCACGGAATGGAGAGGAGATGGGCTTAAAATGCCATCCGAGAGAGTCGTCGTTAGACTTCGTGTTCACCTTGAATGAGGTTATTGGTTTGTATTGATTTTAACCATATATACGGCGTGCGAAAGTGAAGAGCGTTGAATAGTCGGAGATGGGCTTAAGATGCCATCCAAGGCAAGCGGGTAAATGCGCTAGACTACGTAGTTCTTGTTGATAATCGAATAAATCTTAGTGTTGATTACTACGGGGAAATTGTAGTTGGCAAGAATGTGGATAGCTTCCTTGTTGTCGTGGGTGTTGATCCATTGCACGGAGGGATAACGAGAAGAGGTCTTCGGATAGTTTTCCGTCGGTTGGGGCTTAATCACGGACTAGTCGTCGGAGGACAACCAAAGGCGGTCTTTCGGATAGTTTTCCGTCGGCTCGGGCTTAATCTGGACTGTTTGCGTCGAGAGTGACTTTCACTGTTTGGAGAAACAAGAGAAACTTTGATAGAATATTGGTTAGTTTTATGCAAAGTATGATGCATGACGGTGTATATGAATGACATTGCATGAGTTATGACTTTTATGAGAAATGTATGAATGATGAATGTCGTGATATTTCAAAACATATCCATCTCGAAGAAGATCACGGATATTACTGTTTGAAGATTTCGACTTACCACGGGGAATTGAGTGGGTGGAAACCCGCTCTTGAAGGAGGAGAAAGATATCAGGATTCCTCGATGCTATCTCGACCAAGTCACAGGCCTAGATATTGTTGAGGAAGGTAGAGATTTGAGAGGCTCGTTGTCGGAGATCTCATATATAGACCTGTGAGGAGAATCACGGAAGGCGATCCGTTGGGGACCTTGTATATGTAGATCTTCTTGAGGAAATTTAAGAGGTGCTCTCTTGGGGATTACGGTGTAGATCTCATTGGAAGCATTTGATGGTTCTTGAGAGGCCGGGCTTGAAGAGTGGAGTCCGTTGTAATCTCTGGTGAGGAATAAAGTGTACTTCCTCCGTGCCTTGTCGACCAAGTTTTGAGTCTGGATACCGCTGCCGGGGAGAAGGGGGAGGATTGAGACACGTCCGCTGGGGATAAATGCCTTGACTGGGGATGAGGTGCTACTGCTTGGAGACTGATGTAACATTGCTCGGTTGAGTGAAATTGCTGCTCGTGGATTCCCTTATACTCCGCTGGGGAAGGTGTGTTGTGGGTGACACCTTTATGCTCTGTGGGGAACTATTTGTTGACCTTCGTCGTCATCCCAATTCCTGGAACCTGTAGTAAGTACGTTTGTATGTTCACTTTTCGTATGTTTGTGATCAGATTCTTATTGTCAAATGCGTATAGTCATTCAAAGCAAACGTCGGACTTATTGCAAATAACAACTACAGAAATTGTAAAGAGAAAGAAGCTATATATTTTTTTTGACAGGTGGCGTATGGCCAAGTAGTTTGTACACAAGAAAGGTAAAAAGCTATGCGGAAACAATCTCGTTAAGTCCCAACTATGCTAGTACTTATATTTCGACTATCTCTCCTTCTTTGTCGATGAAAGTGGTGGGTGATCTTAGCCATTTGAATCTTGAATCTTTGATAGTATGCAGGCAGATGATCGGAAGAGACATAGTCATGCGCTTAAATCCTAACTTTTGCCTAGACCGCCCTTTCGGGTTTTCGGTCTACGGGATACCTTTTTGCCCAAGCCTTTTCGGGTTTTCGACTTCTTGGTGTACATGTTTTGTATATATCCTAATTTTTGCCCGAACCTTTTGGTTCTTGAGGATCTCCCTTATTTTTGCCTAGGCCGATCGACCTCGGGTCTATTTCAGCGTAGTATTTTTGACTATGTCTGCGTTCACGGGGTGTGGGAGTCTTCACCATCCATGGTGCTAAGTATCATAGCTCGCAGAAAATCTGTATCTTGACTACAATGGTCCCTCATAGGTGGGAGTCCATTTGCCCACAGGATCACCTTGTGGAAGGATGATGCGCTTGACTACTAGATCACCGACTTGGTAGACTCGGTGCTGACCTTCTTGTTAAATGCTCACGATCATTCGTTTCTAATAAATCATCCATGCGGATGGATGCGATCGTTCTCATCAATCAAATTAATCTGGTCAAGGCGAGCGGATCCAGTCGTCTTAACTAACTCTGCCTCTGGAGGACTCGGTTGAGGTATACGAACTCGATGGGTAAGGCGGCTTCCATACCGTATCACGAGAGAGGGGTTGCCCCTGTTGATGTTCGTCTTTGTGGTCGATAACCATGAAGAGCAAATGGTAACATCTCATGCCAATCTTTGTAAGTCACAGTCATTTTACGTATAATCTTCTTAATGTTTTTGTTGGCGGCTTCCTTCGCCATTCATTTTAGGCCGATATGGAGAAGAATTATGATGCTTGATCTTGAGCTGCGTGCGAGTTCGGTGATCATCTTATTGTTGAGATTGGAACCATTATACGTGATAATCCTTTCGGGAGTGCCTGCAAATGAATAAGATTATGTTTGATAATCGAGCCACAACATTCTTAGTAACGGTCTGACAGCTGCTTCTACCCACTTGGTGAAGTAATCAATTTCCACGAGGATGAGCGATGTCCATTGGAGCTGTGGGCAATCTCTCAATCATGTCAATGCCCCATTGCGAAGGCCACGGAGAAGTTAAAACATTCGGAGTCTTTGGAAGTGCGTGCACTTTCGGCATAAATGGCATTTGTGACAAGATCGAGCATAGCGGTGACAATCGACTTCCATGGTGGACCAATAGTAACTTGTTCTCAAAATCTTCTTAGCCATGCCATGTGCTGGTGGGTACCAAATTAACTTAGTGTAACTCTTCCATGATCGCATTCTTGTTTTCACGGTCTACAGTAGATAAGCACAAGTGGGTAGTTCTTGTATAAGATGTCGTTCTTTGAGGAAGAATTTGGATCACGAATCTTCTCATGAACTTCTTATCATTAGTGAGATGCCCTATGGGATATTCACGAGTCTCAAGATACCTCTTTCGTCATAGTACCAAGGTTTCTCTTACGTATCAAGCTCATAACAATCTGTTGGTTATCAAATTTCTCAATGATGATCTGGGGGAGCCTCGTTGTCCCATCTAACCTTGAACATAGCGACATAGTAGTAATGCGTGTAAGCGATTCTCTTCTGTGGAATATGATTGAAAGTGATTTCTTCATGAGAATCAAACTCAAAACATGCTCTCGATATGGAATGAGATTTGGATGCTTAGTATCCCTAAGCCCATGTCGGATGATCATAAAATGAGTCTCCATACACTTGTAAGAACTTGATTCTTAAGTCAATAGACTTTAAGACCCATGATGCAACCATTGCTCGGCCATGTTGTTAGTGCTGCTGAAACATAATCTGGCGGTGAAAGTATGTGTCACTTTGTAGGGGATGTAATGATGGCGATGCCATTGCCAAGTGAGTTTGAGGCTCCATCAAAACCATAGTCCATCGGGATCCTTGTTCGAGGTCCCGTACGGGCACAGTTCTTCTGTCTGTAACTAGTAGAACATCTTCATCGGAAATTGACGCATAGGCGAGTAGTCATCTGACGATGAGCCAAATGATCGGCTACCACACTTCCTTTGATCGCTTTACGAGAAGTGTCTTTGGATGTCATATTCGGTCAAGATCATTTGCCATCTTGCTATTCTTCCGGAGAGCGGTTTCTCAAAGATGTATTTTATCGGATCCATCTTGAAATCAACAAGGTAGTGTGGTCAACATATCTTCTTAGTCGTGAGCAAGACAGCGTTGCAAGTTTTCTCAGCTGAGTATCTTGTTTCACATCGGTAAACTTTTGCTAAGGTAGTATATTGCATGCTCTTTTCGACCGAGACTCGTCATGTTGCCCCAACACACACCATTGAGTTCTCTAACAACTTTATTAAGTACATGATAAGAGGTCTTCCTTGATGACATCGAGGATAGGAGGATTACATGGGTACTCCTTGATTTTGTCAGCGATCGGCAATCGTCATTCCATTCCACTACTTGATCTTTCTTTGTAACTTGAAGATTGGCTCACAGTAGCGATTAGGTGCAATGAATCGGCAATGTAGTTCAATCGGCCCAAAAACCTCGACTTCCTTCTCGGTGCGGGGCTGGCATCTCTTGAATAGCTTTAACCTTGGTCAACCTCAATACCTCTTCCGCGACTACAAACCCTAAGTTTTCGGATCGACTCAAAGGTGCACTTGTTGGGATTAAGTCTTGATACATGCTTCTTCAACCTATCAAGCAGTTTGCGCAGATGACCAAGATGTTCTTCTTGATGTGATCGAGCTATCATGTCGTCGACGTAGACCTCTATCTATGAATCATGTCATGAAATAATGTTACCATAACACTGCGATAAGTGGCGCTGCGTTCTTGGTCCGAGCGGCATAACCTAGCGAGAAGTGCCCGTATAACAGTAGTCTTTCCATGTCTTGAGCCATTTGATCGATTTATGCAGGAGAAACCATCCATGAAGGAGAAAACCTTATCTTTGGCGGTGTCAACCAAACATCAATATGAGGAAGTGGGAAATCGTCTTCGGACTCGCTTTCGGATCTCGTAATCCACACATTCGTACCTTACCATCCTTCTTACACGGGTACCACATTGCAACCAGGGGATAGGAAGTATGACTAGGAAACCAGCGTTGAGCCTTCATAACCGGCTTTGATTTTCTCACGACATCTCGGGACGCGTCAGCCAGACCTACATTTCCTTTGGGAAAACCTTCTTTTGTCGGCCCGTCGGTGTACCACAATATCAATGTCTAAACCGGGCATGTCTTCGTATGACCAGCGAAAACCTCAATATAGTCTCGTAGCATCTGAACCAACCTTTCTTTAACTTAACATTCTCAAGACCGCTCCTATCTTGATCTCTTTTGTCTTGTCGGTGCCCAAATTCACAACCTCGACTTGCTCTTCGTGTGCGTTTGTATAACTCGTTCTTCTTCTGCATGCGATCGGCAAGTTCTCCGGCACTTCTACAATCTTCCTCACTTCGTCTTGACTTGGTAGATCGGATTATCGAAGTCATATTTAGCACTAGCATACATTATAACGAGATTCGGAGTGATTACTGCGGTTATCACGTGGGTGTGTGTAAAACACATAGCTTTTGAAGGGGTGATAAAGTAAAAGAAGAAAACACAATTGAATGCAAAGTCCAGCGATTTATTGAATCATGAAAGCGACGGATAATAACCCTGTAAGCGAGCCATGATGCCCCGGGCAAGGCACTAGGCTTTCAAAGTTTATTGTTCAAACATAAAAGAAATCGAAAAGCAAAACAAAACAAGAGCAATTACTCGACTAAAGGAGATTGGTATAGCGTCTTCGGTCTTCCAATTCTTTGAGCCCATGATCGGAGTTGGGAAGATCCACTTGCGATGTCGAAGCCGTTGTCGTCGTCTTCTATAGCATGGATTCCTCACGGTGATGCGGAAAGGAAGTTGGCGGCATGTTCGCGGTATCATCTTGACCCTTGATGGTGAAGCCTAAACAGTCTTGTCAAATTTGAAAGGAAGATCGGGGCGACCCCCAGTACCTCCTTGTTCAGCAGTAGCTTGAGCATCTTTCGGTGAGGCCATTCTAGGTGGAACTTGCGTAACGGGGATGACGGGAGAGTCGAGGCACGACTCTGGGTATTGTTTCAAAAGCTTGACGGTCTCGAAGAATTCACCTCCATCTCAAGAGTATCGGAATGACGGAGATGGTGACCATATACTCTTCTTCACCACATACGTGACAACCTTCCCTTTCACTGGTACTTGAGTTTACGATGCAAGGTAGAGGTATGACGCCTGCGTGTATCCAGAAGCCAGTAGGCAAGAATAAGGCTGACGGATGTCCATGACAAAGTAGAATCAAAAGTCGGGAACCGACTTTAGCAGTGATGAGCTCTCCAATCTTGTTAACTTAGAACCATCAAAAGCTCTCACAATAATGTCACTGGGTCTCGAACCACCCTTCGACATCAAGTCGATCAAAAGCGATCTTGGAAGGATATTGAGCGAGAACCGGTGTCAGCAAAACATGAGACGGTGGTACCCTTGCATTCCAGCGAGATGTGCAAGGCTTTGTTATGTTCCTTTCGGAAGGAGTCAATCGACATCGAGAGAAGCCTAGGCCGTTGTTGGCAGCCGGACTAGCAATACAAACTTTGATTGATCGGTGGTAGTGTCTTGCGGTACATGAGCATTCTTGAAAACTTCACCAAGGCATTAGCATGAGCCTCGAACACAAGAGCAAAGCGAGCATGGATATCTTGGACGGTCTGTCCCAGTGTTCCACAACATTAATCACTCTTCTTGATGATCTTGAAATTTCCTCCATTTCTTGTTTGGAGGTGTCTTGATAACTTCCTTTGGTACTTACGTTTGAGCGGGATGAGTCCTTTGGTTCTTTCCCTCTTGGGGATGTTGATTGAGTAATTTGGAATGCAGTGGAGTCGCGATGTCTTTGGAGGAGAGATCTGGGAGAATACCCTTCCGGTTACGGTCACCTTCTTGGGTCGGTGATCGATCATGGGAATGATAGCTTCGATGGTTAGATCTTCATGGTCGGAGGGTCTTGCTTGACACCATGATATAAACATCGACTCCATAGTTCCAAGGGATAGCCTTGTCGAGAGGAATATGGGCGGTCTTGGAGAAGTGATAATGAGAGGTGCCACCTAGGTATAGGATCAGGAGGAAATTCTTATTGTGTTAACATCGGCATAGTCTTGAGATCGTCACCCCATCCGATCGCCTTAACATCTTCAATAGGAATCTTGTAACTCTTAGGACGATTATACTTCACCATGTAATCATACTTTCCCTTGGCTGCCCAGGTATCCCACAGATAGCACAGTTTCGTTCGCATTGTCGATCTTCAACTTAGACATTTCTTCACACGACTTACGCACGGTGGTTTGAAATAGTATCTCACGGTTATCCATCATGCATTGAACACGTCTTCTCAACCAAGCACGACCATCAGGTGCGGATGGGCACCAACGACAATTCTCTGGGCATCACGGATTGACAAACGCAACAAATTCCTTACGATCATCGAGGAATGGTCAAGTCATCTATGTTGAAAACATAAGTATCGTCTCCAGCATTGGAACTCTTGTCATGGTTAGCATAGGTAGCGTTGATCACATTCAGTCTCAAGGAGGATCAAACTCAATCTTAGCTTCAATCATATCTTGAATCTTGTTCTTGAGCCCAACAATTGTCGATGTCATGTCACGGGCTGTTGGAATGGTAAGCACACTTAGCATTAGGATTGTACCGGAGAGGAAGTGTTGACATTCGAGGAGGATCCCTCAAGTTATCACTCTGCGTTCAACATGTGTTGCAAGGCTTGCGACAAGGCATGTTGATCTTAAATGGCAATCTTGGTAGCGTTAGTTCGTTGTCTCTGTGAGGTTGTCTTGATGTAGGATTGGAGATCCTGGCCTTGGCAGATTAGCAGGTCGGTCTTGGCTCGGCTTTTCGACCATACTGACGTGCTTCTTTCTTACCACCAAAGATCTCTTCGCAGCATTTGAAGATGACTCTACATGGATCTTCCACTCTTGATACCGACTTCAATGCGCTCTCCACATCAATATCATTCGGTGAATCGGATGAAGAATTTCCAATCGGATGATTGAAGAGCAGACTGTCGGTGTTCCCATGAACATATCAACCAACTCCACATTGGACAAGGGTGGTTGAACTACTGCTACTAGATCTCTCCATACGAGCATACTCCTTGAACTTCGTCCGACCCATAGACATGCTTTGTAGTTGCATGCGGTGGGTGTCAATTCAACATTGTTACTATATTATGCAGAAAGCATCGACCAAGTCACTCCAAATACGGATACGGTCATTCTCTAGGTGATAGTACCATTCAATTGGGTTCAGGACAAACTCTCTTGAAAGTGCATCCACAACTTTCATCATCGGTGTAGGGATTGATCTTCGGACATAGGACTTGAGATGAAGCTTAGGGCAAGACATGCCATCATACTTAAAAGTAGGAACTTTGAACTTGGGAGGAATCACAACACGGTACAAGACTCGAGATCATCAAAATTCAGCCGGACATCTTGAGGTTTTCCACGACATTGAGACGGTCTTCAAGTTGTTTGTACTTGTCATCTTCATCAGTGTTGGCTATAATCAGAATGATCCTCTCCTCCTTTCTTTGGCTCACGCATCACCTTCATCACCCTTGGTACTCCCCTCGGTATGGACACTTCCTTGGAGAGCTCGTCTGGTGACCACCTTAGGACCCCCTTTGAAGCGTCTACCCATGTTGAGGAGACCAACAACCTTCTTCTTCTTGTTGATGAGCTTCTTCAAATCTTCTTGGCCTTGGACCAAGTGGTGAACATCTGTGAGCCCAGCATTACAGCACGGAGATCTTTGTGATGCATTCAAGGCCATTTACGCTAAAATAAATAGCGAGCAAATAGAAACCCAATCTCAATGTACTGTGATGCAATGTTATGATATGCTATGCAATGTTTATGCGAATGCAATGCAATGTTTTCAAGGACCTAAGAGATTTAAATTTGTTAAACAAGCAATGAACAAACATTTATTAGTACTTCTCATTATTCTTTTTCTTTTAAGTACAAGAGATAGCAATAAAAACATAAACATCCTAAAGCTCTAAGTCTCCCATGGCGCTTCCTCTTGGTGCCGATGTAGCGTTGATGTTTCGCTCCTCGTGAGTAGCTTGGTCAACTCTAGGACTTTCTTCTCGCTTGCATAGCATTGAGCTTCAAAGGTATCCTTTTCTTCTTTAAATGAATCCAGATCTCTTCAAGTCTTCAAAATCGGTAGGCATCGGGATGGAGAGCGACGCAAGTCGTCACCTATAACAGAGTTCCATAATTCGGTAAAACGTGAATGGCATCATGAGGTTTTAGCTCGAGCTCGCACCCATTTGAGGTAAGGTTCCCAAGGAATGGAGTTCGGTGCCCCAAAGTCTTAGTATCAGTCTTCTTTACCATGCCCAAGCATGTATAAACCTTAATCGGTAATTCGGAGATCGTGATTGTAGTCGAACACAATATCTTGGAGAAGTATATCATGTGGACCATCTCTTGAGAGCAAAACCGTAAAGCTAGAGGGTTGTAAGTAATACCTCCCTTATACCAAGTAGTGGTACATTAGAAATTCTCCATAGCGCTCAATGAATGTGAAGTCCTTTTGAGAGAAAAGATTCCAACGGATATCTGAATGAGAGAGTGACATCAATCTTTGAGACCATCTCAACCTTTGTTCATTCTTCAAAGCGATGGAGGAAGGTGCGAAATAAACCACCTTGAAAATGTGAGTATACAACACATGAGAGTTCCTTGTCGCTAGTAATGCGAGTGTGGAAGAATGTGGGATGTCTCCAAGCAAAGTAGCCTTTGGATTACGGGTAAGAAACAACGATGGCATTGACATCTATGAATTGATCCGAGTTAGGGAATAGAACCAAACCATAAATTAGCAAGGCGACAATGTTCTCAAATGCATGGAAACTCATAACTTTGAGGAATTCTCAAGGCTTTCTTGAAAGAACTTGGAAAGTAAACCCTTAACTCCACTCTAGTTTCCCAATTGGCTTCAATGTCGACGCTTAAGATGTAAAGCGGATCCGATGTCTTGAACTTAGAACCTTTTCAAACCGTGAATGGCATTTGGTCGAGAATAGGTATCCCAAGTAGCTTAGAACTCTTCAAGGTAGGAACTAGCGATAATCTGGAAATGTAAAGCAATGGTGTTTGGATCAAAGAAGCTGGAATAGGACATGCATCATATCTTCTTCAAAACCGGAATAACCAATCAAGTAGATAACCATGTCTTTTGATGAACGAGCATGATGGGAACACGAAACCAATTCTTTGAGTTGAGAGGGATACCCATGAAGTTGATTCGGATAATCTTTCTAGAAGCATAATCCCTACAAAGCAGAGCAAAGATAAATCCTAGGTCCTTGAAATAGTTAGAAATGATATGCAATGCGAATGATGTCATGATGTCATATTTAGCACACGAAACAATTCACAAATGAGCCTAGGTTTGGCTACATGAGGTATAGGTGATTACCCTACCAAAAGTTTGAGTTGGTTCATCTGTCCTATAATAACGGGTTCTAGGAATCTCATATCATAGATCTTTCTCGTGGGCGCTTATTTCATCGGCGGCCAAGTGGTCGATCGAAATGTCCCAAAAGTCGATCTCAATGAGCGTAGCATCGGTATCAACCAACCTCGGTCTACACCAAAGCCGGCCATCTCACTACCTTCTAATGGCCAAGATGGGTCAATTAAGGTTCTAAAAGTTTAGTTAGCGCTTGATGACACCACGCTTGAGAAAAATACTATCTTCAACTTGGAATGAAGAGTATCGGGACAACCAAAGTGTCCGCTAACGTAGCCATCATGTTGACCGGCGTGGTTATCACGTCTACGATTGCGATGATCTAATGCTACTTCCTAAAAAGGCGGATCGGGTGTAGGATCCCCAACAATATAATACCAAGCAGACCCTTAAAGATAAAGCAAGCAAGTCAAACGAGCAATAAAATTATCTAGAAATCCCTAGGCAATTCTCTCTTTTAGGGTGTAGTCCCAGCAGTCGCGGTTCTGTAACACGGTGAAGCTGACTTTTAAGTTTTTGTATCAAATGTGCGGATAGCAAGAGTCGCCACCGACTTTTATTTTATCAATTAAGGAAGGTAAAAGTAACGAAAAAAGACCTTCGTTAGATTAAAGTTCGGGAGAATGGTTATGAAAGGGAAGAGTATTACCACCCTCCATCCGTAGTTATCTGGCTCTTAGTTACTCTAGATCACTTTTTAAATTGCTTTACGTGTGTTTTGACAAAAATGTTTTGAAAAGGCATTCGCTTTGACTTTGTAATGACTCATGTAGGATGTATACAAAGTGTTGGAAATATTTGTTTTGAAAAGAATTGAACTTTGAAAAAAGTGTGTGGTGTGAAAAGCATTTGATAGAGCACAACTAAGAGACTTATTTACCCACGTTAGTCGTTTTGTTTGTACTTCACATTCCTTTAGAATAGCGCTAGCCATACCATAGTTAGTAGGTAGCTCCATTAGATTGGATGTAGCGGGACATTCGAGAAGGACATCGGATGGTCATAGAAAACAACTTGTAGGAAGTATCCTAGCACATTCGAAGGGACTATCATCATTTTTAAGTGGCGACAATCGAGGGTCAAGATCATGTATTCGGGAGGCGACATCGTGGGTCTTATGATCTTTGTATCGAAGGACTATGATGATTTGTTTGGAAGGCAGCGGTGCTAGAATACCTCTACGTTGAGGACATGACCATTTGGAATCGAAGGCGAGAGAATTACCCTAAAGGTGCGTGTGTGAGAGAAGTGTTGAATCCGAATATATTATCTTGAAGTTAGTGTGAGCTATGTCCAATTATTATCTTGCCATACACGCCTAGTTACTAACGATTTATAGGGTGCGGAAAGTAAAATGCGAATGTAAAGTGCGGAAAGGTAAATCTCTGCTATTACATGGCTTGAGCGAGATACATAATTTAAACTTGGGAAAATAAAACCCTAGATTAAACTATTACAACCCATGCAATTACATTATTGGAAAAAATAAAGCGATAAAAGAAAGCGTCCGGTCGGACAACACATGAGAAAGAATAAGAAAATCGAAATATGATGAAATTGAAATAAGAGAAGATGTTAGAAAAATGCAAATTTTAATATGAGAAAAATTAATATATCTTGAAATAAGATAAATATAAAATAATTTTTAGGATTTTTGGAAAAGATTTAATAATTAAAATGCAATTTATAATGATTTTGATCATGCATAAATTTCAATAAGATATAAGGCCAGGAGGAGGGTTTGTAGACATCCGGGATGGATCTCGGACGTAACATGAAAAAGCTTACTCCAGCATAGTTCCCAATTGGGATAAGGGAAAGGTCGGCCCAGGATATGACCGATTGCTCCAGGCTAGGAGGAGCCGGATTGGTCTCAGATTCACGCTATTATGGGTGATTCTGAGCGTTACAAATCATTAAGTAGCGGTTTCCAAGTATTAAGTGGACGGTTATCATATGTTCATTAGTGATTGTTATGCTGCTATAAAAGGAGGCCTTAGGGCCATGGAAAAGGATCATTCTCTCTTTCCTCTCTAAACTACACTAAGAGTGGATACGCATCTATAGGGCTCCCAACAGCGGGGTAGCTAGGCCGGAAGCTTGGAGGTCATCGTCCTTCATTATGAACCTCCGAATCACAAGATCATATATATAGTTTTCTGCAAGAACATTGGCCCATTGGGCCGGTAAAAACTTTCGGGCCTCGAATTCATTCTAACTCGAGGATGATCATACGTCCATCGGCTCATAATCCATTATGAAAATGTGATCCGCATTTGATGTTCAAAACCTTATTGGCGGTGAAACATCACTCACGTGCGCTTTAGATATGTGTATCACAAGTGTTCAACATTACTCTTGACATGCATTCAATCAAGGGATTCCTTACGCCGTCAAAAAAATTGGTGATGACCATGTTGTCGTATCCTTTCGATGACGACACAAGGGTAGCGGGAAGCAGAGATATTTAGGTTAACAAATGATGATGGAGAAGTGATCGCGGGCATAAAATAGATAGAATCGATCACCACACGCATGGCGAGGCCGTCAATTTTCCGAAGAAGGAAGCATGCCGTCAATGGCGAAGATGGTTGTCGATCGGAGTCCATGTGATCGACAATGGTGCTGGCGATCTCGGCGGGATTTAGGTCAAGCTCCTCGATTCGGTCCGTGTTGTTCAATATTGCATGTTGATAGCTCGACACGGATTAAGGATCGGCGGTGGAGAAAGCGGTCATGCCGGTCAAGGCGCAAGAATTGGTTCAATAACAGTATTGCAGTCGCGATGGACCTCGGATCATCCTCTCGACCTTATGGTAACCATTAGTGTTGTTATGAGATGAGGATTGACAATTGAAGCGATTTTGAGCCGATGTCTCCATTATTCCGTGATTACCACGGTTATACAGCCACCAAACAATCTTAACAAATCGCATTCATCTCCAGCCTATGCTGCGATCGTGGGCTGTGCGATCAAATGCCATGTGCATGTCCAATTGATTTCGTGAATTCCTTTGGATCAGCAATTAAAGATAAGTAACGATCGTCAAAATTCATGAATTATCATTAATTAGTTTGCCGTATTATATGATTATGCTTTCTTGCTAATTCTTGCCACATTTGCTATAATGAACCCCAAAGCTTACGATTTAGTGATTGCCTCCTTGATTTAATTTTATATTTTTGGGAATCGAGTCGGTTTTGGTTAATAAAAGTCGGGAGGCGAAATTTGAAAGGCGAGAGGATCGATCATAGCGGATATAGAGATTAAAATATGCCCGGATTATGGTCGAGGGCAGAGACCTCTATGTTGATACTAGTAACATATCATGGTTGTAGTCAAGCAGGCGTTCATAGGCGGAAAGTCTGTCGAGGCTCGCCATCGGGAAGATAAGTTGTTCTTATTCTTTCTTGGTTCTTTGCAATAATAACAGATACCATTCATTTAAACACATGCTTAATGCTTATAATGGTGATATCATCTTGTTATTTCTTGAAATGCATCTGTTGTCGAGATACTTTTTATCTCGATACATATTGATTAAATCTTGCCTTTGTTAAATAAGGTATAATCTTGAGAGTCCATGAAAAACATCAAGGAAAGATGATGTTATGGAGTGCAGCGCATGCTGCCTTTGCTCGACACTATCGTTAGGATGTTTGAAAAAATCTCCGATGTCGTACGTTTAAATTAAGATAAGTACCTCACTACATATATCTAATTCGATATCTGAGTATGTCAAAGGTATGATATGACTTCTAATTTGAGGGTATCTAAATCAAGCGTAAAATGAAGTTGCAATTAGTTTCATTTCTTTAGTCTTCATCATGAAGTTACATATGATTAATGTGGTATTGAAGAGTATGCTTATCTCGAGCCTCGTAGTAATCTATAGTGAGTTAAAGGCATTGCAAAGCCATGGTTGTCGGTTTCTATATATTGTAGCAGCAGTTACCAATGGTGTTTAAATTGTGATCTTAATGTTTATAATTGTCATTGAGAAAGGTATTTAGTAGCATGGTAACTCCTCTTGAAAATTAACACACATAACTTCTACATTCGTTAATCCATGTATCTTATAGGCCATCATAGAGATGAAGGGATCTAACAAAAGCAGATGGAAATAGTCTACTCTCTTTCAAGGAATCGGTGATCATAGAAGCGACATACAGTGTTGATTATCCCCGCAGAAGGTTGTCGTGGAAGGGTCCCCGATGTGGTATCAAAGTTAGACGACTTGCGATATGATATCAGGAACTCAGGGTGAAGCAACGCATGGGTATGGATAAAGCAATACATGAGACAGTATTAGCTTTTTGGTCACTAGCATCACACCGTGGCTGATATTTGCGAGACCCCAAAATTCTAATGATGTTTCCGCCATACATCACATGTCCTCGGTCAGCAAGAGGTTTCGCAGATGTCTATTCGGTCTAGAACGAGTTGGAAGAGCAATGGAGATTGATCGTCCTTGTGATTGCGAGAGGCGGGGATGAGGTGCATCGACCATACGAAGCTCATGTTACAGTAAAAGATTGAGTTTGTGAGTCACCGTATAAAGACAAAGATAAGTGTGTTGTCCCTTTTAATCATAAATTTTAGATATTTGATTAAATCTCTTGCGTCCAATCTGCGTCCGGTCTGTGTGTGTATCCACATAAAGCTCATAACTCAAGAAACTCCCTAACAAATAAGCATGCGAGTTAATTTTAGAAACTAATACATTTTAAGAGCATGAATTCAAGTAGCAGTGACTGGGAAATCATCCACATGAATGTGAATAAAGACATTCACGTTTATTTATTTTCACTTATGTTTATATCACGCACATTATGAATGTTTCAGGCATCTTGGTGTATCTTGGTATATAATATATTTTGCATGGTATTTTAAAGTCGGGCTTTACGACCACACTGTACATATTTATTTATAATAATATAACATAAAGGTATGTGATTAGTGAAGGCAAGAATCACACTAGTCTTGCCATGGTGTTGACTATTACGAGAAGGGAGTTATGAATCTCTGTTGAAATAAACTGTCAATGATGCAACAGAGCCAGCCATGATTTCGTGACCGACATGTTTTTTATTGAAACCACTTATCTATTTTTGCTATACGTGTTACTATATTATCTAACATGGATAACTATTTTGAATTGTATCTTGGTGAAATGCTACAGTAGCTAAAAACAACTTATATAGGTGACATCAAGGAGTAGTAAGCTGCATATCATAATATTTATCTAGAGTTGTTATATTTTATTATGTTTAACAAATGTTTTGTTTATCATGGCTATCTGGACAATACCAGCGTTTCTGAATCTACGGCATTGTTTGAAGCAAAAGACAATCTGCAAGCAGTCTTGGAATGACTCGATTGGCTTTGAATATAAAATGTAGTCCTTCTCCCTACGTGGTGAGGCATTCTATTTTGTTAAGTATTAAAATAAGGAGGCGGACAATATGTAGAATATAAGCGAAACACCTAGCCTAAATACTAGGAGCAAGCGACAAAATTGAGTCCTCTTTGATAAAGGATGGCTTAGTATCAAGCACTTCTTCTTTTTAAAGACTAAAAGCGCTTGGGGCTCATATAACCATCCGATCAAGAATGGTAGAAGAGACAGTGAAGCAGGGTAGATTGAATTGTTGAAATTTTGTAAAAGATTACAATATTTAAAATACCATTGTGTAAGGGTGTCGTCTTACTCTCCTATGTGGTGAAGAGGCATCGGGAAGTTAAGTATAGTTTGTAAAAGACTAAATAGGATGTAGCAGGTAAAGTGCTCCGCACCTCAAGACTCGGATATGGCGGGAATCAAAGGCTTGCGACGTCTTTGCTAAGCTCGGTCTATGATGCGTCTTTCGATCCACGGAAAGGCTCATTCTATGCGGAATACTCCTTGGTCGACCTCGCTTGAGGCTCTGAACCCATGGCGACGCTAAGCTCGGTCTATGATGATCTTTCGGTCCACGGAAGGCTCTGTTCTATACGGAATACTCCTTGGTCAACCTCGCTTGAGGCTCTGAACCCATTGGCGGCGTCTTTGCTAAGCTCGGTCTATGATGGTCTTTCATCGGAAAGGCTCTGTTCCTATCGCGAATACTCCTTGTCAACCTCGCTTGAGGCTCTGAATCCATTGGCGGCGTCTTGCTAAGCTCGGTCTATGATCGTCTTTCGATCCACGGAAACTCTGTTCTATCACGAATACTCCTTGGTCAACCTCGCGAGGCTCACGAACCCATTGGCGGCGTCTTGCTAAGCTCGGTCTATGATCGTCTTTCGATCACGGAAGGCTCTGTTCCTATCACGGAATACTCCTTGGTCAACCTCGCTTGAGGCTCGAATCCATTGGCGGCTTTGCTAAGCTCGGTCTATGATCGTCTTTCGATCACGGAGAGGCTCTACTCTATCACGGAATACTCCTTGGTCAACCTCGCGAGGCTCTGCGAACCCATTGGCGGCGCTGCTAGCTCGGTCTATGATCGTCTTTCCATCACGGAAGGCTCTATTCCTATCACGGAATACCCACGGTTAACCTCGTGAGGCTCTGAACCTACGGTCAACCTCGGTTGGGCTCAGATCAAATCTCGGATCATCCCATAGAGCTCACGAACCTCGAAGGCTCTGTTCTCTGCGGACAACCTTCGGTCAAGCTCGGTTGGGCTCGATCCGTCTCGGATCATCCCTATGGAGGTTACGAACCTCAAGGCTCTGTTCTACTCGGAACAACCTCCTGGTCACCCTCGCTGGACTATGATTCGGTCTCGGATCAACTCCTTGGGCGATTACACCTATAATTTCTTCAACGCCCGGAGCCTTTGGTGGTATCTCGGATCGACTCCTAGTGTTGAAGCCTCAAGTGAGCTACCAAGAGCTACGATTAGTCTCGGATCTACTCTTAGTGGCATTTAAAACTCTAAATTCAGCCAGCCCGCAGGGGGGCTCTATATCTAACACGTAAAAGCGGTAAAAAACTAAAGTGGTGTCATGAACAGTTGTTATGTGCTTGGAAAAGTCAATATAGCACCTTGATGCATCATGGGACTTGGGGCTGGTCTAGTTAAGTTAAGTCTTACTACCAATAGCGACAAAGTTTTGAGCCAGTCGGACTAAAGCGAGTGTTATGCTTGGGTTAAGCGGGTGTCGATTCATGACGAGGATAGGAATACATTGGCGTTGTGGGATAGTAGCATAACATAAAATGGTTCGCGAGCAACCTTAAAAGCTCTGTCCGTACCAGGCATGTAAGGAGAAGGACCTTAATTGGATTCCGTCTAAACATTTTCATCAAAGCCTTGACTCAAGATACTCGGGGCTAGTTTGTCTATATATCTTCTTGCTCCAGTCGAGATGGGAGGTCGAAGGAATTTTTATCGGCCGTGCGTCACGGAATCGGCCGGGCTAAAAGCAGCGTTACTGTTGGAGTATCGATTCAACGGCGTGCGTAACATTTAAAACCTCAAAAGCGAAGAATGATAAACCGCGTGTGTAAATTCACACTAAAGCACGAGTTGGTATTGGAGGTCGGCTGGATCAAAGTTTATGTTTCTATTAAAATCGAGCATAAGGCTTCAGGTCTAGAAACCATATGCTCGGGGCTTATGATCATGCATAAATTTCCCGGCCGAGATATAAGGCCGGAGGAGGGTTTATGAACATCCGGGATGGATCTCGGGTATGCAGCTGAAGACGCTTATCAGGCATAGTTCCGAGTCGGATAAGAGCCGGGTCAGCCCGGGATATGACCAGACGTCTATCCGGGCTAGGAGGGTCGGATTGGTCTCCGTTCGCTATTTATGGGTCGATTCTGAGCGTTACAAATCATTAAGTAGCGGTTTCAAGTATTAAGTGGACGGTTACATCATTATGTTCATTAGTGATTGTTATGCTATAAAAGGAGGCCTTAGGGCCATGGAAAAGGATCATTCTCTCATTTCCTCTCTAAACTACACACTAAAGAGTGGATGTCTACTCCATCTATAAGGGCTCCCAACATGAGATAAGCTAAGACGGTAGCTTGGAGGTCATGCGTCCTTCGTATGAACCTCCGAATCCCTTAAGATCATATATATAGTTTTTCCTGCAAGAACAGATTTAAATGCTAAAATAAAAATAAAATAAATATGCATGCAAAAATAATATTTTTTAATTTATTAAATTAAATAAAGGTTTTTATGAAAATAATGCAAAAAGAAAAAATGTTTTTGGTAATTTTTTAATGCAGAAATAAAATGTGTAAAGAAATTAAAATAAATGGAAAATATTGAAATAATGTGAAAAATATGAAAAATATGAAAAGAATGCAAAGTTTGTAAAAGAACACAAATCTGGTCCAGGCATGGTTGAGCGTGGACTGGAAGAGCATCTTAAAGCGACAGCGTCTTAACCAGGGCCAGTGGCGTTTGGTGTTGGGAAGCGAAATCAATAGCATATGAATGATGGCGTCACGGGAATATTTGAAATCTGATCGCTCGCGTGGACCCCATCGGAATGAGAGACGAATCGAGCGCCATCGTGCCGCAACCTCCTCGCCCGGTCAAACCGAGTCGGCGGGAGCCCAGCTCCGTCGTCTTCTCCGTGACACGAAAAACAAAACCGAAATCGACGGATAAATGGAAAGGACCTTGTCCACCTAAATCGGAACCTCCCGAGTCCATTGATGGCATTAGTTTTGGTGAATCGGCTGCAGGGCGGTTAAAACTCCATCCAAAAAACCTAACAATGGCATTCTGCGATTCTAACGTGCAAACCTTGAACGATGGCCCAGATCTCACCCATGTAACCACATGATCATATTGCAAGCATTAGAATCAATTAAAACAGGCTGGTAATAAAAATACGAATTCAAGAAAAATCAATTATGTATGCATGTATATGGTTCGATTCAGCATGTTTTAAACCATGGCAAGAGTGTGTACTTACTCAAACTTACCTCCTGAAGACAATGGGATGGTTTGTTTGGACTGAAAAGGACTGGAAACAAGAACACGATTTTTGCAACTTTCTTGGAAAATTTTGACAAAATAAGGGTTTGGCTTGAGCTAGGGTTTCGTCCTTTGTACTGGCTGCATTGCTTGGTATTTATAGGAGTTTTTGGAAGAGAAAAAACAAGGAAAAAAGATTGGAAATTGAATGTGCAAATATTTTCTTTGAAAATCAAATCAAATTTTGAAGAAAATATGATTTTCTCATCAATGCCATGGCTTGCAATTTGGTAAATGGTGTGGGCTTTCTTGGACATTAAGAGATATAAATCCAACTTAATTAAAAAAATAACTTAATTTTCATATTTTACATAATTTATTTTTGAATTAAATGTTATAAAATTCAAATATAAATCATGAAAATAGAAAATCACCAATGCCAAGCATTTATGGGTCAAAAATCATGTCATGAACAAGTTTGGATCAAAAGATTATAGGCCCATTTGGAAAATTTTGCATTTGACCAAAATGTCCTTTTGTGCAATTGTCCAAAATTGCCCAACTTCGAATAGTGTATCTTGCTCAATTTTCCACATTTTGAGTGTTGGACTTTTGGAAAGCTCTAAGAGTCCTCTAACCAATGTCTTTGGTCTCATCTCAATTGGAGTTACCATGCTCAAAATATCTTCAAAACAAAAAGTTGACTTTTTGTTGACTTTGAAAATGACCTGTAATGTTTTGAGCTATACCTCTCAAATGAAGCATTTTTTGGACATTCTTGTGAGACATGAAGTTGTAGAGAAATGAATTTCCTTCAAAACAAGAGGTGGTGGAAAAATTTCTGAGAAAGTATGAGAAAGTTATGGCCAGTCAAAGTTCAGTTGACTTTTCATCTAGAAACCCTAATTTAGAAAGTTTGACTTTTGGGCAAATCTTGAGTTTTCTTGATGAATCATGATCAAACCTTGATCAAATGATGAATGTAACTTCAAAATGAGGATGTTGACCAAAAATCAGAAGTTTTGACTGTATGTTGACCACAGTTGACTTTTTGTCCAATACACCTGATTTTCAACCATCTGAGCAATTGTCTGAGGAAACTTGACTTGTGAAGCTTGAAACTTGACATGGAGAATCTTTGAAGCATATGAGGAGGCATGAAGGCCATTGGAGATGTTGGAAATCCATCTTGACTTGAGAAATACCAAACCCTAGTTTGGGTTGATTGTCTAGGAGAGAGTTTGTCTGATCAACTCTTGAGGAATCCTTGAGTATGGATGTATGAAATATCTTTGAGAAGATGGAGGGCAAATTTTGGGGTATGACACTCTTCAAAGAAAATACCAAATCAGCGACAAGTTGATGATAATCTTCAGAATTAAGCTTGAATCCTTGAAGGAAACTTGAAATCTTCAAATGAGGATTGAAGAAGAAGAAGAGGAAACCTTGAATCTTGAAATTGAAGAGAAATCCAGAGGAAATTGGCTTCTTCTAAGTCAGATTCCAACAGAACAAGAGGAAGAAGATCAAGATTGATAGGAGAAAGGTTGCGATGAAGAAAACCAGAGATTGCGGGACGCGCTTAGCGCGGTCTGCGGTGGTGGTTGTTATTCAGAGGTCCGGTGGCGGCCTGTGGTGGTTACTTGGAGGGAAAGCTGAAATTTGACTTCAGTTTGCTTTTTGGTTGAGAGAGAATTTTTGAATTGAGTTGTTGTCCAAATTCCACCAAAATGATTCCCCCCTCATATTTGTGGAGGCAAAAAGTATTTATAGCTTTGGATCCATAATCAAGCCCAAATTATGATTATCCGAATAATTTTCATAATTCGTCCAAAACTGCCAAATTCGTCGAGAATTTGAAGTTGGACTCTAAATGAAAAGTGACCGGAATGCAATTTTGCTTGTGAGAATCAACTTTTCGACATGACTAGGTGAAGGGCTGAGACAAGATAAATTTCTGAAGTTTCAGCAAAATTTCTAGATGACTCGCACATGCAGAATTTGATTTTTTGTTTGTTTTCACTTGGACTACCTTGAACTAGATAACCCCATGATCAATGTTATGTATGCGACTACATATATGTTTATGCAATCGAATTATAAGCCAAAAATACAAGAAAAAGGAGCGAGATTGGCGTCTTCCTTTCGAGCGACAAAGTGTAAGGTGATTGAATACCAAAACGGACCCAAACATATTACACTCTGAATCCCAAAAGCTGCATCAAGAGATAAGTGTGGACATTCCAAAATTCCAATGAACCTCACTGGAGAAAAGGAGTATGTTGTTCCAGAGTTTAACTGGGTCACAACAAAAAAGCCTGAGAATAAGCGTTGAATTAGTGGCGGTACAGTGTAACCTAGCCTGAAGAATTGGCCTACCCAATTCAATCCGCAATGCCGGAGGCGACACGTTAGCGGAGTAAAGACTTGATACGACTAGACTATCACATTACGCCCGAGATGATCGGACGGGTTAGTGATGCAAAGGCTAGAAAGTGTCGAGTAGGCTTTCTTGACTCGAGCTACACTCGAGAAGGGAGAAAAAGGGGTCTTTGTTCCGAAAAGCCAGGTAGGACTGTCCTAAGAATCGTTGCACCGAGGATGTCTTGGCAGTTTCAACGAGGACGAAGGCTAAATCTTGACCGGGCTCCACACTGTCTGAGCAACTTGCATCATGCGTAAGGAGAAAGCGTGCTGAGCCTTGACAAAGAATTGGTAGCGAATTAATTCTTGTGTGAAAATAAGCGAGGTAGGCTTGCTTTCATGCGAAAACGTGTTACACCAGGGTAAGAGCTAGCAGTTTCAACACCAAAGGACGTGTTGCACCAGGAAGAACTGGCAGTTTCAACACCAAAGGACGTGTTGCACCAGGAAGAACTGGCAGCTTCAACACCAAAGGAAATACCACACACCCAAAGAAACCATCCTTGTTGGGATTTCGAGAGGAACACCACCGGGGATAGAAGGTTCATTATTCTTGTCTTATAATTCTATGAAAATGCATGAATTTCCTAAGAAGTAATGCAGATGCGATGATGCATGTTCTCAAAAAGATGAAAAGTTAACGGCGATCAAAGTCATAAAATGATCGACTTCAATCTGGCAATCCATTGGGAAATGGCATTGGCTGTCAACCAAGGATACGACCAGGCTGATAAATCCAAAAGAAAACCCCTTGAAGAGATTGAGATCTACCATATAACCTTGTTGAGGAGATGATGTCGCGAGACACTGTAACACCCCAATATTACCCAATGTTTTATGTGTAAAAATCATATTAAATTAAATTTTCATAAATCCAATACTGAGGCATCACACCTTCAAAACCAAATCACTTTAAACAGTTTGCTTTAAAGTATAAATCTCGGATACATAGCATCGTCGGAAAATGTAAAGTGATTCATAAAAATCAAAACATCTTCTTTATTAAACCTCCTTAACCAATCATATTTTCATAAAGTATGATTCTTATTTACAAAAGGAAAAACAACAAAAGAACAACAACAAGACAACATAATTATTCCCCCCGAGTGCTACGTATCAGAGCGACACCGACTCGACTAACAGCAGCTATAAACTCCGTTCTTCATAACACGTTACCAATATAAAGGTAGCATGAAACAAGTAAAGGGTGAGATACTCCAAAACATATAATTAAAGGCATGATAAAGTATATATATATATATATATATATATATATATATATATATATATATATATATATATATATAGTTTCGGAATTATAAAGGGTATAGATTAATAAGTGTAATTCCAACACCTAATCAAAACTCACTTACTTTAATCGTCATACTAATGTGTATAATCGACACTTTATCGCCATAACTTCATCGACATAAATCATCACAACAACACATAAACTATAAACAACAACATCAAACAACAACATCAAACAACAACATCAAACAACAACATCAAACAACAACACCAAACAATGCTAATAACATAAACAACATAAATAAAATCATCACAAATTGGCTAAAGCCCATCGTCGCTTTTGGCATAAAATCCCATCATCACAAACATCATCACGCCATATTTGCATTAATCATTTCATCAAGTTAAATCATCGCAAAACTCATCGTTTATATTCACCGCATAGTTATCATGAAATTATCAAATCATATTCATTTCATGTTTATCCTAAAGATCCTCACCAACAAAGCATCATATATCATCGCAATTCAACATCATTAATCAATTAAAACCCAATGCCAAACAACTCAAACATAAATGTAACTGACTCCATGAGACACGACTATGTTATGCATGTGGTACCCGTCGCTTTGTCCATAATTAGGAACACTTCACATAAAGCCCATCGTCGCTTGGCATAAAAGCCTCGTCGCTTAGCATAAAATCCCTCGTCGCCAATGCAATGTATATGACTCGACAATAAAACAACACAACACAAAAACATCATCATCGCTCATCAAAATTGGCATAAAACCCACATCGCCATAATTTATCCACATCAAGATAAATATATCGTCGCATCATATTTGCATTATGCAAAACATCACTAATAATTCATCATCATCAACAAATCATGCATTCACAAATCGGAAGTATTTATTAGCAACGTCAATATAATCATCACATCATCATGTACAAATACATATATCATCGCATCGCATATCAACAAGTATTCATTAATAAATACACCGTCGCAAACCTTATATTTATTCACACCGCATCATTATCAATTAAATCACTAAAATCCACATATGGGAAAAATAGTCAAACACCTATAATCGTCGCGAAAGTCGTTCCTAATAACTGGTATTAATCATAATTGTCAACATCGAAATCGGATTGTCCATACGTGCCTTAAATCTACTAAAACGCAATCCGATTCAATTTAACTGTAAATTGGCCTATTTCGGGTCATCTCATAAAAACTCGTAATTTCTAAAAACTAACCTCACCACTACGTTCTACACGTCAAACTTAGCTAGCACGTCAATTTTTGTTGAATTCGGAGCAACTTGCTTCGTCGCCGAATTTACCGAAATCGGGAAATTAGAACATAATCGGGTTCTAAATTTAATCGGATAACTTATGTCCTAGTTATATTTTATTAATACCAACTAGGAGTATATGGATTTAATGGAATGGGAAGAAACAAAAACAAACTGCAAGTTATGCAGAAAACATTATGCAGAATAACAGAAGACAGAAAAAACTGAAACAGCAAAATTTCGTTTCCCTCTTCCATACATAAGGGGACATTTGTCCCAAGGCCATAAGAGAGGGGAGGCGGTCGCCCTAAGGGGGAGGGACGGTCGCCCTCCATGGGAGATGGGCGCCTCCCTTGCCCCACAGCCTTCTCTTCATCTTCTCCAAGGGCTTGCTGTGCAGGACATGTTTTCTGGTTTTTTTTCTTATTTTCACAGTTAACCGTTTTCTTTCTATTTTCATTTATAACTTCCATTTCTACTACTAGCAATGAAACACACCCATAATCTCTACTCCTCATCCAACTTTTCCAAACTATTTCAACAATCAATTAAAACCCTATAAACCAACTATTAATTTTCCCCCCAAATCCAAAATACAACTATCAAAACCTAACAATATGAGATGGAGAATCAAGCCCCTTACCTCTAGCTTGGTTGATCCATGAAGATTCAACAACTCCAACCTCAAGCTTGCTCATGCTCTTCCTCTTCTTCTTCTCTTGCTCATCTTCTCCCAAAACCCTTTCTTTCCTCCAAGTTTCTAAGTTTGGTTGGTGTAGAAAAAATGGGAAGAAAAGGGAAAGAAAATGGTTTTATAATTATGTTTTCTTACTAGCTAGGGGTGTACACCCAATCCTCACTAATTTCTCCCCACCCTAACAATTATAAATAACACACTAATAATATTTAATCATATTATTAATCCTATTAATTAGAATAATTAGGAAATTAAATATCGGATCGAATAATATTTTATCGAACGAGCGGAATAAAAACCGGACCAAGCGAAGCGTCGCTAAATATATTATCGATATATTGATTAATATAAATATTCTCATCATAAAAAATATTGATCGGTAATTTGAAAATATTAATATAATATAATATTAATTAAAACAGGGCGTTACAACTCTCCCCCACTTATAACCTTTTCGTCCTCGAAATTTCGACCAAAACGAACAATACGGGACATGCCTACGTATTCGTCCACTCAATCCTCACGTCAATTAAACACAAAAGACATCAAAAATAAGAGTATCTCCCTAACCACAACGTCCAGTCAAGAACAACCATGCCGAGATGCAAAGCCCATACAATGCACTCGACAACCAACTAACACCCAACAACTAAACAAGTCGCAGACACACCGGTTCACTCGAGAACCAAACAAACACGATCGATACTATCCTAACGTCTCAACCATAGAATTAGTCGCACACTCGAACCGACGCCTCGGAAACGAGTCGTCAAAGATAGGAACATAAAGTCCTACGACACAACATCGACTCCATCGCTAAAACGAAAACAACAAAATGGTTATACAAACCAAAACTAAAACAATCAGAATAGGATAGTACCGCGCGTGCTACGCAAACACGAAAAAGATATCTTCATTCACACATAAGTACGAACTCAAAAATTACACTTGCAGTCATCGCTTTCATTCCAAAAAATCACAAGGTCACATCATCCTTGTAGATTACCAACGTACAACCCTTGAACAATAACAAGTTACACAAACATAACAAAACTGCGATACACCACTCATTCTAGGGCTTATACAGACGACTTGCGACTATAACTCACTAGTCCAAAACCAACAATCTCGCATACTCGCTAAAAATTCAATGCTCGATATCTAAACCATGATGCGTCACTTTTATGCATATGATGCCAACCGCAAAACAACTTGGTTAATCCTCAACTTCACAATTACTCAGAATGGATACGTTCAAAGCGTATACCCATCAAGACACCTCATAACATCAGTTTCATCAACTCGAAAAAATCATTCATTCATTCTTGATTGATCAACGTCCCTTGATCCTCTAAAATACACGACATAATTTGACCCTTTTCAAATATTGTCCAAATATTCACTTGTGAAACTTCGACGTATACACTTGACTTCAACGAAGTCTTCCCTTATAACAATTCAATTCCCAAAGTTGTATTAAGTAATCACCATCCTCGCATCGTCGCAACGATCAATACACAAGCTTCTTATTGGAAACACCTTTCACAACCTTCAATCTTCCAAAGTGGTAATTCAAACAAAAACACTCTCTCAAGAACTCAACCCATCAGCGTCGTCTCATACTCCTGACTTACAACACAGGTCGGACTTAGAATCATAACATAAATTTCTATGAAATCCAATCATGAACATCGTCGCGACCGACTTTAGTCACAATAGAACACCTTCCTTTATAAAACATCAATCATCTTAAGGTACCTGTGGCTACCAAACCGTCACAAAATTCTTTACCATCAAGACTTATCTTAGTAAGTAATCTAATAATCCACGCGACCATTAGTGTCCGACGAAATCCATATATTAGTAGTGAACAATTCCTTGATAACTTTCCGGACTTAATCTCAACAAGTGTCCCAAAACAAACGTGCAACATTCTTCGAAATAATAAATCCCAAATTAGATATTCTTGGGTTATTCGCAATATCAACATACTAAACTCAACACCAGACGAAGTCTCTTTATAGATCGTACTCAAACTTGAACTTTCTTCAACAATTCCAAATCTTCTCGTCGTTAACATCTACACCTTTAAGATTTCAAATGAGCACAACCGCAATAATCTCTAACTCCCGCGTCCGAGAATTTTTCCTTATGAAAATCAAATCGTTCCAAGGTAGCAATACACTTTTCCAACTCTATGTCGAAATACATCTTAAGTCCAAAATGAAATATCACAATACACATACATGGTTCTTCAGTACTAAACAAGACCAAAATCAAAGCATTCGCTAAACTTTTCACTGGCTCAAACAAATTCACTTCCCACTGCGAAGTCCAAATAGCGACTCAACCATCTCAAGTCAAAGTACCCACGATCAATACCAACTTAAAAAAAAAAGATCTTCCATCAAATTCACAAAGCTATCCATCCAAAACAAAGGAACTTCTAAGCTCTGAAATAACTCCTTGAAGTCTTCTACAAGACACAAAATAAATCTTCACGGAACTGTCCAAAATGTCACCGTCCAAGTCGCTTACTTAAGGCACTCACGTCCAACAGTTCAAAACTCTATCTTTAGTATACTCGGCATGCGCTGGTCTAACTTCACTACCAACAACGCAAAGCTCGGATGCTTGCTACAATATCCTTAACTTGATGTGAACCAAATAATATCCATGAATACGAAATAACTCTACAGCTACTCATGAGAGTACTGTCGGAACATTCCAAAATCATACATGACGCATTAGTCACACTAATGACATCAACAAATACTTGCCAGGACCATACGCTATCTTGAAAAGCATTGTCTAAACATCTTTAGCTCTCACACTAACCCGTAGACATCCAGACTTCACATCGATCTCACTAAACACAAGAGCTCCAAATGACTGATTTATCCAACATCAGTCCTTGGAAGTAGACACTTGTCCTCAATATCCACATCGTTCCTTGACTGCAAACGACACACCAACTCGGGTAACCTTTGCTCTTCTCGAACAACACAACGGTAGCACTCCACGGTGACCCGCTCGAATAAATAAACTCTGCTCAAACCAATCCTCAAGTTGACTCTTCAACTCTAATTCAGAAACAAACATCCCTTAAGGATACTTCAAATCACAACCAATTCCAGAAACTAAATCCATTAAAACTTCACTTCACACTACGGTGGTAATTCAATCACATCTTCACAAAATGCTTCGGAAGAATCACAACAAGAAGCTCGCTTACCAACATCTCGTTTCTCACCAAAATCCAAATTCGCCCACAACTCAAGTAACCATGCACCACCTTGTGCCAACACATCTGCTTCATACACTATTAAGCTGGCAAGACTAGTCCATCCCAACCAACACAAATCCCGACTACTATCAACAAGAGATTAAGGGTGATCAGTTCCTCAATTTTTCAATAGGTAGTCGACAATCATGATGGTGACATAAACCATCTATACCAAACTACAACAGCGTCTTCAAACTTACACTTCAAGTTACCAAAGCGTAACCCTGCTTGAGGCTCCATCTCTAAGCCATAAGTGCCACAAAGAAGTAAAAATTCTTCCCCACTTGTTTCAAACTCATCTCTGCAGACAAACAAATAGAAACAAGCGAGTACCGACACTGTTTCACACACATGTCCCATACAATAGGATTAAACACATTAATAATCTGGCCGACAGACCGACCTGCTCTGATACTACTAATGTAACACCCCAATATTACCCAAGGTTTTATATGTAAAAATCAGAGTAAATTAAATGTTCATAAATCCAATATTGAGGCACCACACCTTCAAAACCAAATCACTTTAAACAGTTTGCTTTAAAGTATAAATCTCGGATACATAGCATCGTCGGAAAATGTAAAGTGATTCATAAAAATCAAAACATCTTCTTTATTAAACTTCCTTAACCAATCATATTTTCATAAAGTATGATTCTTATTTACAAAAGGAAAAACAACAAAAGAACAACAACAAGACAACATAATTATTCCCCCCGAGTGCTACGTATTAGAGCGACACCGACTCAACTAACAACAGCTATAAACTCCGTTCTTCATAACACTGCGTTACCAATATAAACGGAAACAAATAAATGGTGAGATACTCCAAAACATATAATTAAAGGCATGATAAAGTATATATATATATATATATATATATATATATATATATATATATATATATATATATATGATCATACATAAATTCCCCAATCGAGATGTAAGGCCGGAGGAGGATTGTTGGTGTCAAGGTGGATCTCGGATGGAGATGTGAGAACCATGCCCGGCTTAGTTCCGGGTGGGGACGGAGGCAGGGTATATCCGGGGCGTGGCCCGAACATCTGCTCGGATTGAAGTCTCGGATAAGAATGGACGTTACAGGTTGGGGAAGTAATGAGGGCATGGAGTCATTAAGAGCATTACGGAATAAGCCATCATGACAAGCGGTCGAATCCTTCATCTCAAGCCATAGTTAATGCGCTAGGCGATTGAGGAAGATGGAGAGGATTCCATGAACAGATTGATATAAATAGGGCTCCGCCGGTGGATAAGCAAGACAATCATCGACTTGGAACTCTAGTCACTACGCTTGAGCTTCCAAATCCTAAATATTAACAAAGAGGTTTTCTGCAAGAACATTTGGCGCACCGTGGGGCCTTGGTGAAATAATCGAGGCCATCACATACGAGCGTACTAGCACAATGTCCCAACTTCGGTGATCCACGGATCGACCCGATTCTTGGCCATGATCGATGATCTGCGCCAGCATAACGACACTAAAGGCAGCGTCAAGCTCTTGATGGGAGTTTGGACGACGAAAAACGCGAGCTCTAGAACCGCAACCCTTGTCCCAGGAAATTTGGGAGGATGTTGTTCCTGAGAATTTCAAACCCCCCGTCTTGGCATCGTACGATGGGAAGTCAGATCCTCAGGAGCATATCATTTCGGTTAACAATACAATGGCACTTATTGGAGCAGCTGACTCCCTCAAGTGCAAACTGATGGCCGACACCTTCAGAGAGTCGGCCCTGCATTGGTATATGGGGTTGCCCGGTTCTACGTGGTCACTAGGATTTCAACCGAAAGATTATCCGGAATTCTCGGCTAATCGCCGCCATAAGGTGGCTAACACCTCTCTTCAATGTGAGGCGCCCGAATCACTGAGACTTTATGGCGGGTTCAGCGAAGAAACCATAAAGGTCCGCATCTAACAAAGAGATCTTTGTGGCGGCGTTTGACATGGGCTTAAGGCGACCAATTCAGCGAATCACGGCTCAAAAGCCGAAAGCATGGATGAGATTATTACGGGCTGAATGTTCGTGAAGGGACGAAAGCAACATGGAGGCGAGCAGGATTCCAAAGAAAGAGGCGGATGGCGCGCCCGACCTCGGGACCATCCGCCCGAGATCGTGCAGGACCGGCTCATCCGACATCCGACATCGAAGCCGGAGACTTTCACACCTTTGAGCGCGAGAGAGGATATCCTCCGTGACATAAATCATCTGAATTTGCTCCCTAAGCCTTGGAAATGCAGGCTGTCAATGCATGTTAGGAGGAGATCCGGGCGTGGTGAGTATCATCGTCGAAGGACATACCACGAGTCCTGCATTCATTGCGAAGAGATTGAAAAGTTAATTCAAAGGGCAAGCTATCAACCTACGTGAAAGAGGATCACGAGCGGACGAGCAAGCAGTTCATCTACGAGAAGAGACTCGACCTCCGATTCAGGTCTAAAAGAAGGGTAAGGCTTGAGGAGGTTAAGGAGGCCGGGGCAGCTCGGCACTCTCTGCACTATCTCCGGAGGCTTCACGGGCGGTGGATCTTCTAGTTCTGCCAAGAAAAAGATACGCTCGCGGAGCCGAGCACATGCTCCGGATCGGAGCCTCTAAAGTTGAGCCGGGGGTGATAACTTTCTCGGGAGAAGACGCCAGGGAGGTTCTACCTCACGAGAATGATCCCATGGTTATTGAAGTACAAATCATTGACTGGGGTGTGAAGCGAGTGTTGATCGATCCGGGAAGCTCCGCTGATGTCCTCTACAGGGAAGCTTTTAAGGGGATGGGTTTTGATCCAAAGGAGTTGTTTC
The DNA here is from genome assembly GCA_021764765.1 of Vicia sativa. NCBI lineage: Eukaryota > Viridiplantae > Streptophyta > Magnoliopsida > Fabales > Fabaceae > Vicia > Vicia sativa. The sequence continues at coordinate 28,695,849 of CM038792.1, read as the reverse complement.
CCTTTAGTGGGACCCTTGTCGGGTTCTCTGGTGAACAGGTGCAGGTTTTGGGGTATCTTCCTGTGCTCACCACCTTCGGGAGTGAAGAAAATGCCAAAAGTGTCTGGGTTAGGTACTTGGTGGTCAATGCATCATCGCCTTACAACATCATTATCGGACGACTTTCGTTCAACGCTCTTGAGGCGGTACTGTCGACGTTGTACTTGACCATGAAGTACCCTCTTGGTAATGGTCGCGTCGGTCGTCAGGGAGATCGAGTCGGCGGAAATGCTATAGGCAGTTTAAAGACCAAGAAGAGGTCGGGTCCAGCGGAAAACTCCACGAGCACGAAGTCGGCATGGTTGACATTGATCCGAGGGAAGGTTCAAATGAGGATGGTCTTACCCCTCAGGAAGAGACCAAGGATCTCCAGATCGGGCCGTTACCGTCACAGATCACCCATTTGGGAACACAACTTGCTGAGGAAGAAGAGGCAGAGATAGTCCAGGTATTGAGACAGAACCTAGACCTTTTTGCTTGGAAGCCGTCAGACATGCCGGGGATAAGCCCGGAGATCATGTGTCATCATCTGGCACACGACCCAGAAGTTAAGCCGGTGGCACAGCGGAAGCGAAAGATGGGAGAGGAGAAGAGACAGGCTGTCTCGAAGGAGGTAGGGAAGCTGGTTAAAGCTGGGTTTGTTAGTGAAGTACAATACCCGACTTGGCTGTCCAACGTGGTTATGGTGAAGAAGAAGAATGGGAAGTGGAGAATGTGCATGGATTTCACTGACCTTAACAAAGCATGCCCAAAGGATCCTTATCCTCTTCCTCATATAGATCGATTGATTGAAGGCTCTTCCGGTTTTTGTCTCTTAAGTTTCCTGGATGCGTACTCCGGGTATAATCAAATCTGGATGAATCTGGCCGATGCATCAAAAACTGCTTTCATGACGGGTCGGAAGAACTTCTACTATAAGGTTATGCCTTTTAGTCTGAAGAACGCTGGAGCAACCTATCAGAGGTTAATGGACATGGTCTTTGCCTCCCAGATTGGACGGAATATTGAAGTATATGTGGACGACATGGTGATAAAGACTGCATCAGGAGATAGTCACGTGACTGATATTAAGGAGACTTTTGCTGTTGTGCGGAAGTTTGAAATGCACTTGAACCCGGACAAGTGTACCTTAGGGGTTCAGGCCGGCAAGTTTTTGGGTTTCATGTTAACGAGTCGGGGAATAGAGGTCAACCCGGATAAATGCCAGGCAGTTATCAACATGAGGAGTCCGGCCTCAGTACGTGAAGTCCAGCAACTAACTGGTCGTTTGGCCGCATTATCTCGTTTTTTGTCTTGTGCAGGGGACAAGTCCATCCATTTCTTTTTGGCTATCAAGAAAAGGGTCGAGTTTGAATGGACGGAGGCGTGTGAGAAGGCGTTCATTGAAGTAAAGCAGCTGTTGTCAACACCCCCGGTGCTAATTAGACCCAAAGAGAACTCACAACTAGTGATGTACTTGGCAGCAACAGACTGTGTGATTAGTTCCGTGCTGGTCCAGGATACGGAAGAAGGGGAGCGCCCGGTGTATTTTGTAAGCAAAGTGTTAAAAGGGGCTGAGATCAGGAACCAAAAGATTGAGAGATTAGCACTGGCACTCGTGACAACCGCCCGGAAGCTCAGACATTACTTTCATGGCCACCCCGTCCAAGTAAAGACCAATTTTCCGTTAAAGCAAGTGTTCAAGAAGCCGGATTTAGCTGGGAGGATGGTGTCCTGGGCTGTGGAGCTGTCCGAGTATGAAATCAGTTTCAGTCCGCGTACCAGCGTCAAGTCCCAGGCTTTGGCCGATTTTATGGTGGAATTTACTTCTCCGCCGGGGTTGGTTTCTTCTCCAAGGTGGGTTTTGTCTGTTGATGGCTCCTCTAATATGAAGGGTAGCGGCGCGGGAGTAGTTTTGGAAGGCCCGGGAGAGATAGTTTTGGAGTATTCATTACGTTTCGGGTTTCCAACGAGTAATAACCAAGCAGAGTATAAAGCTCTTCTTGCTGGGTTGAGGTTGGCTTTGGAGGTCGGAGTAACTCATCTGCTGGTCCGTACAGACTCACAATTGGTTGTCGGGCAGGTGGACGGATCTTTTCAGACAAAGGACCTCGTTTTAGCAAAATATGTGCAGCAGGCCGTTTCGTTAAGTAGGCGGTATGAAGCCTTTGAAATATGTCATGTGCCCAGGGAGGAGAATACCCGAGCCGACCTTTTATCCCGGCTAGCCAGTTCTAAAGGCTTCGGGGTAACCAATCGGTCATACAAGAAGTGTTACCTGCGCCTAGTATTGAAAAAGAGGAGTCCTTAGCGATTGACGAGGAAGACGGATGGATGAATCCAATTATTCGCTATATTCAGTAAGATGTGTTGCCAGAAGATAGTGAGAAAGCTAGACAGATCAAGAAAATCTCAGCCAGGTTCGTGATGGAATCTGGGGAATTGTACAGAGTAGGGCGAGCAGCCCCTATGTTGCGATGTGTAGCGGAGGAGGATGTAGCTATGGTAAGGAAGTTCACGAGGGGATCTGTGAAAATCACGGGGGTGGTAGAGCTTTGGCTGGTCGAATCTTAAGATCCGGATACTACTGGCCTACTCTGACGAAAGACTGTGCGGGGTATGTGGCATGTTATGCAAAATGTCAGGCATTTGCTCCGGGTATCCACACTCCGGCCGAATTTCTGCACGCCGTTCTGGTATCATGGCCTTTCTATCAGTGGGGGGCTGACATCTTAGGACTTCCCAGTGGCCCCGGGACAGTTGAAGTTTCTAATCGTTGTTGTTGACTATTTCACTAAGTGGGTAGAGGCCGAGGCAGTGTCCCGGATATCAGCAGATCGGGTACGACGTTTTTATTGGAGGGATGTTATTTGTCGTTTCGGGTTACCCCGGGTTATTGTTTCTGATAATGGAACGCAGTTTGCGAGCGCTTAGGTGGTGTAGTTTTGCAAAGAGCTCGGAATTCAAAATAAGTTCATATCCGTAGAACACCCACAGGCAAATGGACATGCCGCGTTAGCCAACAAAGTAATCTTGAATGCATTAAAGAAAAAGCTGGACTCTGCTAAGGGGCTATGGGCGCAGTGCCTACATGATGTGTTGTGGGCATATCACACCATGATTCACTCCACGACTCAGGAGACCCCCTTTAGGATGGTTTTTGGAGTCGATGTCATGATCCCGGTGGAGGGTTTTTTGAGGTACAGCAGCAAGCATAACGGTCATATCAGCAGCTGGAGCAAAATTGGCTTGTATGCTCAGCCCTAAGGGAGTAAACAGGATAGTCCCTTTCTTGAACCTCATTTTTCAATGTCACACATTCTTCTGTATCATGACAGGGTGCCCTAGAATGGAAATCACACCTGGCCATCACATCATACTCGAATAGAAAACCTTCAGGCATGGCAAGAGTTCGGAGTTCAACCAACCGAAACTTGAGCAATTGAGGGAGTAACTGAGCATATGGCATCCGCAATAGGATCGAATTGCCTTTCAGAGTGACGACCTTGGTTGGAGAGCTTTACCTTCTGACTCTTTTTGAGCAACTAAGGTTGGATGAAGGGAACCCAGAACACGGAGCGGTAGAGGAGGTGCATTCTTAGCTTTAAGGCTCGAAGAACTCCCTAGCGTATAAGGAGGAATAGTGACTCCCGCTGTTGTAGAAAAAGTGGGATCATCTCCCTTTCTCAACACGGTCCCTAAAACTTCCATCACCAAACTTCGCTGAGTCTTCAACTGTTGGTTCTCTTTTTTCAAGTATTGCATGTCTAGCATAAGAAATCCCATCTGTTCCTTCATTTCATCCAGTTCCCCGCGAAGTTGTTCCATCACTTGGTATCAATCATAGAGTGGCTGATCGGAAAAATAGCAAGTGTATTATTTTCGCCGATGTAGTTATAATGAGTTTCCCCAAGTATCGATCTCGAGGACTGCGTAGTAAATACCTATTCGTGCTCTTAATTCAATTTGAACAAAAACAATGGTTGGGTTGATTTTAAAAGTTTCAATTAAGCTTGTAACAAGTGATGACTAATGAAATATAATGATAATGATGCTAGGGTGAGTGGTTGATTTAACAAAACTATGATACGAATTCAGCCTTCCTCATTGCATATGAAAACTATCAATTACCTATCTCTAGATTGTTCTTCCTTAAGTCCTTAATGAAGACCACTATTAAAACCCTAATCCTTATTCAAATGTCCATTCAAACAACTCTTAGTTTTAACTATTAAAATATCAAGAATGCCAGTGATTAAAAGAGTTCCTAGTCCTAGGTTAGACTCTAATAATCTAATTGTGTAGAAACCCTACCAATCACAGTCCACCAATTGTTAGTCATAGGTCTACATGTATTTGTCCGATACATGATCATAAGAACACTACACAATTAAATTGAAATATGAAACACTGCATTAAGGAAATCAAGTATTCGAATTCATACAATAATCAAATCAGGACCACCCCCTAGCATTGGGGGGTTTAGCCTCTCATAGTATTAGAAGAAAACAACAAATAAGAGTTAAACATTACAAAAATTATGATGACTTTGATCTTCATGGTGGCTGCCCTTGAATCTACCGTCTCCGAATTCCTCTCTCGCTCCTCTTTTCGGTGATATTTCTTTAGTTATTTCAAAAGTAGGTTTCCTAAACTCCAATTCCTTCTAATAGTCTCTTCTAATCAAGTCTTAGTCAAAGTCCAAAGTACCCTTAATGACAAAGAAAGGTCCAAAACTCAAAAGTGAAGTTTCCACACGTGTCCATCAACACGGGCCGTGTTGATTAACACAGGTGCCCGTGTTGATCTCTTGAATAAAAAATATTTGCTGTCAGGTCAATCAACACGGGCAGTGTTGATTCACGCGGGCGCCCGTGTTAATCAACACGGGCAGTGTTAATCAACACGGGTGCCCGTGTTGATGCACTGACTTTGGTTTTTTTGCGTTTTCCACTTGCTTTTCAACACGGGCCGTGTTGATTAACACAGTGCCGTGTTGATTCCTGTAGCCTCTAATATTGATTCTTTGCACTTCCTTTGCCCGATTTGTTCTGTTTCATTCAACCACGAAAACACTCAAACACATAACCAAAGCATAAAATGCGATAAAGACATATAACACTAGACAAATAAAAGCGATAGCGAAACTCAATGCTAAATAAGCTGCGTAAAACCACCGATCAAATTCCCCAAACTTAAAGCTGTTGCTTGACCTCGCGATTATCGATACTCATGAAAATCAAAGAAGATCGGTACTCATATGCAAAAGTTCAGTTCTCATTGCTCAGAAGGTAGTGCGTTCGGCATTCACATGACACGAAAATACCTCTCCCACTATGCTTCGCACTTAAGTGTTCTCTTTCCGATTTTCCTCCTCTTTCATTCTCACAATCAGATTAAGGCACCGAGAATTATGATAATCATCACATGCACATGACTAGCCAAGAACTTCACTTATTTGGGCACCAAACGAGCAACATTTTCCAACTTTTAATACCGATGAAATTTTCAAACCTTTTGGTTATTTATTGTCCTTTATCCGGACGACGTTTGGGGATCAACCCCCTTTGGGCTGAATAACCTGGTGATGGCTACCCAACTTAGTGGGTCGGTTGCCTTTTACCGTCTTTTCATCATTTAATGCCATTTTAATTTGCTTCTCAACCAATCATGCTTGCATGTGAATCTGAATTATGCCAGACTGTATAGATAAACTATTCAAGGAGTACTTTGCAGACTTTAAGCACTCTAGTACAAATTTACACATTGGGCTTGTATCAATGTCACATTATTCCGAATTTCCTACCTTCAAACACTCATCCCTGCATCTCACACAATATTATTCCCGATCTTATTGAAATAATAAAATTATCTTATTGAAATAACAAATTTTCGGTCAAAATGCAGAAAAATCTTGGGAGAGTTTCTACTAGTGTTATTACACAGCATTTAACATCAACTAAACAAAAATAAAACAAAACAAAGCAATAAAACCTCCCCCAAACTTGAACTAAACATTGACCTCAATGTTTCAGATCAAACTCGAGAGAAGTGACTCACAAAGGGTGATGCAGCACCAGTTGCTACCTCCTAGCTTTCGCAAGATAGGATCCCTTTTTATTACCTGCAAACAAAACACAAAGAAAATCTAAGTTATGAAAAACGTGGGTTGCCTCCCACGTAGCGCTTCGTTTAACGTCGCATGGCTCGACGGATCATCCCTTTACAGGGGGTACTTTCTCTTCCACACCTTGTTGCTTGAACTTTCTGCAACCCAACATTTAACCCCATCAAAAGCATTAGCCACTGCGTGATTCACGTTACTTCCAACTTTCATCTTCTCACCTTTTTCTACCTTTTTCTTTCCCTGCATGGTTTCTTGATTAAACTTGGGAATTTTAATTGATGCCACCTGAGAAATTATGCCTGAGACTTTTTCAGGGAGTGATTTTGAAATTTTGCTCTCTCCCTCAACTTTGACCATACCAACCTGAAAATTTATTATTTTCACCTGCACCTTGTTTCTTGACCTCAAATACCTTCAATGTTATCTCCTCATCAAAATATTTTAAAGTTAGATGACCTGTCTCGATATCAAAATTGCACCTGCTAGTCAAAAGAAAAGGTCGACCAAGAATGATGGGGGTCTCTTCATCTTCAGGTATGTCCATGATTTGGAAATCCACTGGAAAAGAAAAAATTTCAATCTCGACCAACACATCTTCAACTATCCCATATGACTTCTTGATGGTGTGATCAGCAAATTTTAATTTTGTTCCACTCCCACTTATCTCTTCAATACCAAGCCTCTTGAAGATTGATAATGGCATTAAACTCACACTAGAGCTAGAATCAATTAGAACCCTTTTGAAAGTTCTATCTTTTATGGTGCATGGTATTGCCGCGATCCGGGATCATACAGCAGCGGTATCTTTTTCTCGGTGCGATTGCCTGACTTCTCATCAACGAATTTTGTTTATCATCTATTTGCCTCTTTTTTGATAGGATCTCCTTCATGAATTTTTGGTACAAAGGAATTTTCTCGAGTGCTTCAAATAACGGTATGTTGATCTCTAGCTTCTTGAACAATTTGGCAAATTTATCGAACTCTTTCTCTTTTGTGTCCTTCTTTGCCACCCGCGAGGGATATGGAAGCCTAATCACATGTTTACTCTTTTCTTCAGCTGGCTTCACAGGTAGCGCCACTTCCTCCTTTTTCCTCGTATTCTCTCTCACTTCTAAATCCACTTCTATAAGTTCATCAGCAACTTTTACCTCATCTTCTCTTTCTTTGGAAATATTTTCACTCCTTGTTGTGACAGCATTCACATTCTCATGGTTCTTCTGATTGCCTTGTGCTTGCATTGCTACTTGTTGCTGGTGCCCCATTTGAACCTCAAATTTTTAATTGCAGACCATGGTGTTCTGTGATTGCTTGTGTTTCTTCTTGGGCCGGGAAGTGTGGGCAGCCATCTTTTCAATGGCCACTTCCCATTCGCCTTACGAGGAGCTTGTTGTTCTTGATCTTTCCAAGCAAAGTTCGGATGATTCTTCCACCGGGGTTATAGGTGTTAGAATATGGATTATTCTGCCTCAAAATTTTATCTCCTCAATTTGTTTTGGAGTTGCAAGACATTGTGCGGTCATGTGTGGTCCACTACAAATGTCACAAACCACATTTTTAACCTGTGCTACCTGTTGAGTTCCCATGTTCATAGCTTTAAGCTTTTTCTCCACTTCTGCAGCTATCGCCTCTTCAATCTTGAGTTGTTTATTCACTTCTAACTTTAGATCAATCACTCCCTCTGGTTTGCTTGCAACCCTGTCATATAATTCCAGATGCTCATTTGCAGCTATAACTTCAATAATCTTCTTTATGCCAGTGGCTATTGAGAAGTTGGATGAGCCACCAGCTGCTGTGTCAATGAGTTGCTTCGTTTTGATTCTCAGACCATTCATAAACATTTGCATCTGCTCAGTCTGATCCAGGTTATGAGTAGGGCATGCCACCAAGAGTCTTTTAAATCTCTTGAAAGAGTCTCCTAATGATTCACCCTCCTTTTGCTTGAAATTCAAGATCTCATATCTTTTCCTCATGAACACGGATGCTGGAAAATACTCATTGAGGAATGTTGTTTCCATATCTTCCCAAGATGTAATGGTACCAGCTGGAAGAGAATAGAACCACTCCTCTGCTTCATCTGCCAAGGTGAACGGGAACATTCGCAACTTTTTCTGTTCTTCAGTATGCCCATCTATCTTTAGAGTGGTGCTATTAGTCAGAAATCGTTGCAAATGCTTATTAGCATCTTCATTAACCCTTCCAGAAAAGGATCTCTTCTCCAACTGAGTGATGGTGCTCGGGTGGAGCTGAAAATTAGGAACATTAACGGGTTGGTTGACAATGGTCAATCTTCCCCCTGGTGCATATGTCCCTCCATAATCCCCTAGCAATCTCTCTTGAGGTGGATTCATTGGTTCGTCTTCTGACTCTGAGCCGGAGTGTGTTGAATTCCTCTCTTCTTCCTCGGCCAGTCTTGCTTTCTTTGCTCCTCTTCGCCGAGCGCGAAGGGTTCTCTCTATTTCTGCGTCAAAAAGATATTCTGCTGAGGTCTGACCTCGCATAAAAATATTAGACACACTATTAGTTCTAATACAATGTAATAGAAAATAAATAAACAAATGAATAGAAAAATTTTAATTGTAGAGCAATAAAATTTCAAACAAACTAAGAGTTAGTTAGTATTTTGGCAGTCCCCGGCAACGGCGCCAAAAACTTGATCGGAAAAATAGCAAGTGTACTATTTTCGCCGATGTAGTTATAATGAGTTTCCCCAAGTATCGATCTCGAGGACTGCGTAGTAAATACCTATTCGTGCTCTTAATTCAATTTGAACAAAAGCAATGGTTGGGTTGATTTTAAAAGTTTCAATTAAGCTTGTAACAAGTGATGACTGATGAAATATAATGATAATGATGCTAGGGTGAGTGGTTGATTTAACAAAACTATGATATGAATTCAGCCTTCCTCATTGCATATGAAAACTATCAATTACCTATCTCTAGATTGTTCTTCCTTAAGTCCTTAATGAAGACAACTATTAAAACCCTAATCCTTATTCAAATGTCCATTCAAACAACTCTTAGTTTTAACTATTAAAATATCAAGAATGCGGTGATTAAAAGAGTTCCTAGTCCTAGGTTAGACTCTAATAATCTAATTGTGTAGAAACCCTAACAATCACGGTCCTACCAATTGTTAGTCATAGGTCTACATGTATTTGTCCGATACATGATCATAAGAACACTACACAATTAAATTGAAATATGAAACAACTGCATTAAGAAATCAAGTATTCAATTCATACAATAATCAAATCGGGACCACCCCAGCATTGGGGGTTTAGCCTCTCATAGTATTAGAAGAAAAACAAATAAGAGTTAAACATTACAAAGAATTATGATGACTTTGATCTTCAATTGTGGCTGCCCTTGAATCTAGCCGTCTCCAATTCCTCTCTCGCTCCTCTTTTCGTGATATTTCTTTAGTTATTTCAAAAGTAGGTTTTCCTAAACTCAATTCCTTCTAATAGTCTCTTCTCTTAGTCAAAGTCCAAAGTACCCTTAATGACAAAGAAAAGGTCCAAAACTCAAAAGTGAAGTTTCCACGGGCCGTGTTGATTCACAGTGCCGGTTGATCCGTGTTGATCAACACGGGCGGTGTTAATCAACACGGTGCCGTGTCAGCTGACTTTGGTTTTTGCGTTTTCCTTTGCTTTTCAACACGGGCCATGTTGATTAACACGGTGCCGTGTTGATTCCTCTGTAGCCTCTAATATTGATTCTTTGCACTTCCTTTGCCCGATTTGTTGTTTCATTCTTCTAACCACGAAAACACTCAAACACATAACCAAAGCATAAAATGCGATAAAAGACATATAACACTAGACAAATAAAAGCGATAACGAAACTCAAAGCTAAATAACTATGTAAAACCACCGATCGGTGGCAGGGAAAAATCCACATTACGAAAAGAACACACGGTGGTAAGAGCAACCCCATGTTTCAAGTACACATTATGAATGCATGAAATGAATGAATATGCATGTTGGGTATGTACATATGTATTTTCCTGACATTTCCTTTTTTGAAAAGAAAATAAACATGCTAAGATGCTAGTGCATTATGCCTTGATCATGGGTTTACTACTTCCATGAACATTGGTCAACATTGCGTGGTTTCTTGCTACGATTGAAGAAAATAGAAATGCGGACGGTAACGACTAGGAAATACCAGAATGGGATCACGGTCAGCGATAGAAAATACCAAGTCACCAACGAAAATGCGAGTCACCAGCGGTACACAGTAATGATATCCGTGACTCACGGGGTGATTCTAGACTCAACGGGGGTCCCTAATGATAGTCAGTCGGCGATCCTTTATCGAGTACTTGACGACTACGGGAGGTGTAGGGCGAGAGCACCGTCAATCGAACCTCATCTGAATTCGGTACTCCATGCCTCCTCACACGCACCACGGGATGCGGGATTTGACATGGACATCCATCTAGCCTATGTGTCACTGGCCAGGGTAGTTGGCCTTTTACCTCAAGTAACACCCTTCCTCATCAAGAAATCAACGATGCAATGACGGTCGGATGGGATAATATGAAAGCGGTAAATATGCCACATAGAATGCAATGCAAAGCATACAAAAGGATGATAAAGCGATAAAGCAGATAAACACCTAATAGACATGAAAAAGAAAGCTAGGATCAACTCCTGACCGGACCAACAAGAGGTTTGTACGATCCCAACAGTTCGCCGACTAAAAACACGGCCGAACCTCCGATATCGATGTATCAATAGAGTCGCCATCGAATGTCTTTTATCTCACGACGGAGAAAGGAAAACATCGAGTAAACTGAGGGAGAAATCGTGGTCCTATGGTGAAATCGAGAGAATCTAGGTAAGGGAGTTAGTTACTGAGAGGATTAGCACCCAGCCCGTAGTACTCACGGTATCCACTTTCTATTTCTAGCTAAAGGGTGTGTTATATCGTGCTCAAATGATATTATGCATGCAAAGAAAAGAAAATAAGAAACCACGGGAAAAGAAGTATTTACAAATTTTGCTCAATCGAGCCCGTGACAAGATGCCTACGTATTCCGTGCAATGTGCAGAATCTAACACAATGAAAGAAGTTTATAAAAACATTCCATATTTATTTCTTTCCTTTATGGAAACCTAGAATGTAAATTTGTGTGTCTGCTTAACTAAGAAGCTCACTCAAACACAAATTTTTTTTAACCAAGTGAGATTATTTTTCTCAAGAGACTAGGTTGGTCATAAATCTTAAGATGTCAATGACAATTTATCATTGAGGTTGTTTTCCTCGAGAGACCAGGTTGGTCTGAATTCTTGAGATGTCAATGTCAGTTTGTCATTCAGGATCTTTTCCTCAAGATAACATTTGAGTCATATTTCTTGAGATGTCAATGATGGTTTTTTATTGAGGTTATAATCAAAGGTTTACTTTACTAGTGGATTAAGTCCTTAGTAATGAGGAAAAATTACCTGAATGGGTAGACTGGGTTAACCTTGTTAATGGTGATCCAGTATAAAAATATATGTGTCTCTTATTATTGTTGTTTATTTTATGTACAAGTACTATTTGATTTCTGGGAGATAGAAAAAGTTTAAATTCTTGAAACCCAATTCAACTCCTCCCCCATTACTTTTAATTCATTGAACCTTGGAAGGTAGTGAAAGTGAAATTGAGGATGAACAAACACTTCTTGTAAAATTTGATAAGTTATAAGAAATCAGAGACAAATGGAAGAATAAAAGTAAGAAGTATAAGAGTGGTGAAGACAAGCCTGAAACATAAAGCAAGAATGATACAAGGCATGTCAAACATCAGAACAAGAAGAAAACATTTGATAAAAAGAAGGTTAAATGTTACAATTGTGGCAAGATGGGATACTATGCAGAAGAATGTTGGTTTGGAAAAGGAAATAAGCTCAAATATGATAAAGAAGATCCAAGATTGCTCAAGAAAAATATCCTCAGACTCATATCCATCTGCGCTCATGGCTATAATTGTTGTTGATATGTCAAACTCTTAAGCCTGGTATCTTAAGACAAGATTCTATAACCACATAACTAGAAGAAGAAAATAGCTAATTCACTTTGATGTAAGTAAGAGAAAAAGCAACAAGTTGCCTAAACACAAATCCATTATAGAGGAAGGAATTTCCCATGTGGTCATACAAAGGAATGATGGTAATCTAAATGTGATCAAGTATGTGTTACTTGATCATAAAGGGCTTCTTAGTAATCTTGGAGGGTGATTGTTTTAAGATACTTGATCATAAAAGGAGATTGATTTTGAAAGCTTGAAAGTCAATAAATATAACCTCTAAGGTATCGTCCAAAGCTCTTAGTTAAGATATCTAGATGCAACATCCGGGAACTTAAGGGTGAGTTATTGAGTAAGATATATGGCCACTTGAACTACAAAAGCCTGATCCAACTAAGGTCAAGTGATAGTTATTGGAGTCCCTAAGGTGTAGACACCTAAAACCTTGTGCACTGTTTACTTGGTAGGAAGAAACCTAAGTTAGCCTTCAAATCTATCCCACCTATGTGATCCAAACAAGGTCTTGGTGTTGTTCACTCAAATATGTATGGAACACTTGAAGTACCTTGCTATAATGGGAACAAGTACTTCATTGCCTTTGTGGATGCATTCTCAAAGATGTTGTGGCTATTCCTAATTAAGGACACAAGTTAAGCCATGCAAATATTTAAGGGTTTCAAGGAAATGGTGGAAAGACAAAGTGGAAAATTTATCAAGATCTTGAGGACAGATGTTGGAGAAAAGTACACTTCAAAGGATTTTGATTCCTTTTCACAAGTCAGGGCATCACTCATAAAGTTAGTGCACCATACACTCCTCAAAACAATGGTTTGGAAGAAAGAAGAAATAAGAGTATCCTCAACATGGAAATAAACATGTTGAAGCACAAAAAACTTACCATATGAGTTATAGGTAAGGTTGTATCTACTATTAGTACATCTTAAACATGTGTCCTATAAAGAAATTGGTGAACAAAGTACCTGATGAAGTATGGCCAAGAAGGAATCCTAGTGCCAATCACATGAAGATATTTCGTTGCTTGGGCTCCAAGCATGTTCATGATGCCAAGAAAAGATAGATGGAAGACAAGAGCAAGCCAATGGTCCTGATAGATTATCATAACACATGAGCCTATAGGTTGATTGATCCATATACAAAGCAAATAGCCATCAGCAGAGATGTGATAATCCTAGATAATGAGGCTTGAAACTCTAAGGTAAAACACAACGATTCCACCTTAATTCTTGTCCATTCTAAAGATTATGATGCAAAGGAAGTTGAATTTGAGGACCTATAAATTATTGGAGAGGCCAATGAGGAAGAACCTACACCAGTACAAGTCAGACCATAAAGAACAAGGAAGTTTCCTAAAATACTAGATGATTATGAACAAGTCCCTGATAACAAAGTGGGACGATAGAGAAATAATGCATCTTGCAATGTTTGCAGATGCTAAACACATCTCATACTTCTTCATATTTAGCTCATCATTAACTTGTAATTCCATCGAATTCATCGCAAATACTCATAAAAATCATGCAATGACACACTATCATCAAATCCCTTAGCCACGTCTCTACTCTTGTACTTGGCGTTTTGTGTCGATTATCGAGCACTTAACGCTGTTATTGTTAAAGACCGATTTCCCATTCATACTATTGACGATCTTCTTGATGAATTAAAACATGGTCAAGTTTTTACCAAGATAGACTTGCGTTTAGGATATCATCAGATTCGCGTTGCACCTAAAGATACTCATAAAACATCGGTTCGAACATTTGACGGCCATTACAATTTTCTGGTTATGCCATTCGACAACGCTCCTTCTACTTTTAGGCGCTATGAGTGATCTTTTAAGACCTTATTTACGACGGTTCGTTTTGGTGTTTTTTGATGACATCTTTATTTATAGTTCGTCCCTGAGTGATAATTTAATCCATTTAGACATTATTTTTAACTTGTTGAAGTTCAATTCTTTTATTGCCAAGTTTTCTAAGTGTGTTTTTGCAGTTTCTAAAGTGAATTACATAGGTCATGTTATTTCTGAAGGGAGTGTTGCTGCGGACCCTGATAAAGTTCAGGCCATTATGGACTGGCCTACTCCTCGTTCACTCACAGCTTTACGTGGATTTATTGGTCTTACCAGATTCTATAGACGTTTTGTTCGCGCATATGCCACAGATGCCTCACCCCTCACGGAACTACTACGACACACTAAATATATTTGGAGTACAAAGGCGGATTTTGCCTTTACATAATTGCAAACAAGAACGGCCACATGCCAGTGCTGGCTCTACCAGATTTTACAAAACTCTTTGCTGTTGAAATTGATGCTTCTGGTGTCGCCATTGAGTCGTGTTGTCTCAAGAGGTCATCCATTGCCTTCTTGATGAAAATAAGCCCAAGGATGAAAGCATCTTGATCACATCCGCGAAATGTATGATGTCCAGGCGGTCGAGAAAGTGGCGCGATGCTTGGACAAAATTTCACATTTTATAGACCAGAAAAGCCTCAGAAATCTATTACCATAGAAAATCCAAACTCCATAGCAAAAAAAGTGGACTTGCAATTTACAAGGGTTCAACTTCGAAATTTTCTACAAACCTGGTTATTCTAATATGGTCGCGGATGCCCTTAGCCGGAAGTTTTCTGACAATGAACCGATGTTGCTCACCATCTCTTCTTCTATTCCGGCTTGGTCAACCATCTTCTTCACTTTTAGTCCACAGATATGTAAGGACAAACACTTGTGCATCAGAAATTAAGTCAAGAATCAAACAGTTACAAGTTCACAAACGGGCTATTATACTTCAAAGAAAAAAAATTCACACCTAACTGTGATCGCTTACGTTTGGCCCTGCTCCATGAATTCCATAGCACTCCAATGTCGGGATATTTCGGTCTAAAACCCACAGTTGCCAGACTTGTCGCCTCTTTTTCATGGCCTGGGTTATACACAGTCATAAAGAAGTTCATTAAACAATGTTCAGTTTGTCAGCATGACAAGTATCAAACTCAGAAAAACAAGGTCCTTCTTCAACCTCTACCACCACACACTCAGGTATGGGAGGAACTTACCATGGATTTCGTAACGTGCCTCCCAAATTCTTTTGGTCACACTATGATCTGGGTGATTTGTGACCGTCTAACCAAGTATGTCCATTTCCTAGCGCTCCCCACCAGTTTCACTTCTAAGGATCTTGCTCTCCGATTTTCTGTTGAGATTTTGCGTCTCCATGGCATTCCAAAGTCAATCACCTCTAACTACGATCCTTTGTTCCTCAGTTCCTTCTGGAAAGAGCTGTTTAAGGCACAAGGAACCACACTTAAGTACAGTACAGCGTATCACCCTGAAACGGACGGTCAAACTGAAGTTGTTTACAGAAGTTTGGAGACTTACCTTCATTGTTTTGCAAGTGACCAACCCAAGAAATGGTTTAAATTTATGCACCTAGCTGAGTTTTGTTACAACACCACCTACCACTCCCGATTCAGATGACTCCTTTTACGACTCTGTATGGACGCGAACCACCATTCATCCCATACTATCTAGCCGAATCTACCACCATCGAGGCCTTGAACAGTTCCTTGCAACAAAGACAAGAAATTCTTAGTCAACTCAGAGTGAATCTCAGCAAAAGCAGAAAACAGATGGAAATACAAGCTAATAAAAAGCGCCTCGATTTTACCTTTCAAGTTAGAGATCGGTCCTTCTAAATTTATCTCCTTACAGACAGAAAACCGTGGTCCGCTGTTCATCCCAAAAGCGGCTAAACGTTTCTTTGGCCCCTTCCAGATCATAAAACGTGTCGATGATGTGGCGTATGTTTTGGATCTTTCATCCTCCTCTCAAATACACCCAGTGGTTCATGTATCCCTGCTACGACCTTACTATGGCGCTGATTCTTCTTCTCCTTCCAACAGACTTCCCTTGGATTTGTCTCAAATATTTTTGAAGGAAACTGGACACTTAAGCGCAGCGTGGGAAAAGAAGAACAAGGATCTCAGAAGTTTCTTTAGAGACTTGAAACACATTGAGAAAGCAGACAAGATAAGTGTACCAACTGAATCTCCCAAAGAAACCCGAAAGTCTTTATCTGACTTCGTTCCACACCACTTGCCAGCTTCCCCATTATCAATTTCACATACTCCCAAGACTTCCAGCGTGTTCCATGCATTACTTGCGCCTTTTTCCAACAAAGCGCGTGCTGACGTGGGTCCCATCCACATCTCCACTTGATGAACCAGAATCCCCACTTATCCCTTATCCTCCAATCAATTTGCCCTATCCGGATTTAGACCCCACCACTTCGTTACATTCCCAACACAACCCATATCCACTTTCATTCCTTCTACGCCACCTAGCAAAACCAAGTTGGACCTTGAGGACAAGGTCATTCTTGGGGTCAGGAGTATTGTTAGGAAGAAAATGAAAAAGTCCAAAAGAGTTATGAGGAAGCCCAAGTGGCTTGCGGATAGCATCCGATAAGGGGTGTTTTAGTATTCTTTAGAATTAATAATCGATCATGTTTATTGTTATTGGGCCTAGTTAAGGCCCAAACCCTTTTATTCTAGAAACTCTACTATTTAAGTGTTTGATGTGGCTGTGGACAAATCAATGAATGTTAAATGTTCTTGTTGTTTTACGCTTATCTTTTATTAGCAACTTTTATTTGATTATCTTCTTATAAGTCTATCACATTTCCAATAATCTTTGTCTTCTCTTTTTTGTTTTTCCCAGCACTACAAGGTTTCCTAACTATTACATGTTGTTTTCTCTTTTATTATAGGTTCATTCAACCTGTTAAGAGTGTTATCCTCCCCAAATCTGTTAACCTGAACCCACTAAGTTAATATTCTCCAAGTCTTAAGTTCACTTATTTGAAAATCCATCTGAGAGCGTTCACCCCTATGTTGCTCTAACAAAACAACGTCCAATCAAATTTCAATCATTGTTGGTTTCTAACACTTTATTATTTATTTCTTCTTAGTAATTATTTGCATATAGTTTGTAGAGACTCTCGATATCAACATCTCATTATCTCTAAATATGAATTAGTGTACGTAAAGTATATATAGTTTACTTATCTTCACAAGATTCCTTAGGTTTTCTCTAATACTAGTGTAGTCTATATATTTATCCATAAATTGATGAACTACTTTCTTTCTTTAAGTTTCATTCCACTCTTGAAAGAAAATTCAAACATCATCTAATAATGATCCCACATCAACTAAAAATGAAAGAATTGTTGAATATATAAGAGGTGACACATACTTGCCTTTAAGGTTTTTGCCTAAGTCAGATAAACTACAAAGAATGAAAAATGAAGGAATAAACATATACAAAAAATGAATTAATGGATGTATAAAACATGTCCTAGAATATTTTGCTGGCAAATTCATCTATTTCACCAACACCTTCCATTCTATAAGAAGCTGATTTGGAGGCAAGTTCCCTCAGATTTGATATACTTCTTCCCAACTTCAAAGCCATCTTCATTTCAAACAACTCTCCATTTTCTCTTTTCTCCAAATCTTTCTCTCCCAACGTTGATCCTATTGAGGTTTCTAACAACTTGAAGAAGCCACCAGAAGTTCTGTACATTTCAAAAATCATCCCAACTTGTCCACCATGCTCAAAAGTGTTAACTGCAGCAGCCAATGCACCAGCCAAGAGAGGAGCAAAAGCAGCCAAAGAACTGCCATTACCTATAAAAGTAGATCCAATAGCTGCAATTCCTGTGAGCAATGGCCCTGCAATTGCCAAACTCTTGTTTACCTTCAATGCTATGTTTCCAAGTCTGTCATAATCTTCAGCGTCTTTTCTCTTTATCACTTCAACAACCTCCCTCATTTCCATTTCTAATTCTTCACTCCATCCATTATTCATTTTTCCCATTTTCTTGCTTTGTGTCTTTCCTGTTTTGGAAGGCCACCAAGTAGCAGGCTCAAATTTTGCAGGGAACTTTTCAAGCATTGCTCCTAATAAGGGAAGTGGATATGCTTTGTCAAGTGCTAAAACTTTTTCCATTGCACCCTTCACATGTTCCTCAGTAGGATTTCCTATATCAATTATGGTTTGGATTTCACTTTGAAGATGTTTGAAAAATCTTGTAGCATTTCTTTGTTCCTCGGTGAGTTGAGAGGGTTGGATTTTGTTCATGATAAGTAATAATCCAGTTGCAGCTGAGAATAAAAGAGCAGAAGATAGTTTCAGAGCCAAAAGTGGTGCACCTTCCCCACTTGTGACAGCAGCAACACCAGACATGGTTGTAGCAGTTAGAGTAATCATGTTGATTGAGTTTAGTAGAAGGCTGTTCCAGTTATTACGTTGTTCGCCAATGTTTTGATGCATTTCAACTCTGTCGGATACAGCTTCTAAGACTGCATAGAGTTGAATTGTGGCGTTAGAATATTTCTGCGGTTGTTGATCAAGTAATATTTGTGTGTTGCTGTTATTGTTTTTTTCTAGTATTAATTGTTGATGATCAAGTAGTTGTTTTCTGCTGGTTTGTATATTTGTTGGTGGCAAAGAAATATTAGGGAGTTTGGGAATATGTATAGCTGCATTAATAACTCTTCTTGAAGATGTTAAAGAACAACAAGTTATAACTGAAGATTGTAACATTGAAGCCATAAAATATATGGATTATAATTCTAAAGTATTTCTTGGTAAGGATGTTTAGGATATATTGTATATGTATAGGTTTGAAATGAATGTTTATGTGTATGGTATCATCAATATCAATATTTATATAGCTATGAACCATTGAGATAGGTAAGGACGGGGTCAAAATCAAATAAATATAAAAACCATAGTTGACCAGTTTAATTTAATTGACATATTCTCTATTCAAAATTTCAAGCAGTTTCTGCTTTGTTGGGTCTAAATTCTCAACATGCAATGCGACGTAGTAAAACTAAAACTACACTACAATTATGGCTGCACATTACTTTTCCATGCAATGTAGGGTACCAAAGGTACCAAATGTGAAAGGTAGCAGATCCTTTGCCATGAAAGTTTTAGATTCATTCACTATTTTTTACTTTTGTCAATATAAATGATGGCTAGTGCTCCATTTTAAGTGTCTTTTGGTTTGGTCACACCAACTAAGTCTTAAAATTTTCTACATCTTCATTTTGAATTTTTGAATTTTCAATATGTTATGATATCTCTTATGTGGACTTCAATTGCTTAATTTGTCAGCAAATAAGATATGAAGAATGGTGAAATAATATATTTGAATTCAATTATGATTTAAAAGACTAACTAATAAATAAATGTTTTCTAATATGCATGTCAATTTAAAAAGTCCAAAGAGGATATATATCCACCTAAATTTAAGAAAACGGCTATTTAACACTTATTCTTACACACAGTATATGCTACTCTCCACAAATTAAATTTTGATTTTTTTATAAAAAATTTCCCCCTCCTTTAAAAAATAACTTTGGTTTAATTGTGAGTGTAAAAAATCTGGTTAATAAAATTAGTAATTTGGTTAATAAGTGTCATGACATCAAAAATTAATTTTAAATGGTTAACGAATTTGGTTATTTGAGTGTAAAAAATTAGTTAACATAATTTATATTTAGTTATTTGAGTTAGAAGATGTTGTAAGGAGGGAAGGTTTTAAGCATTTGTTGCATAGGTGTGAAGAAGGAAGTATGGGTGAATTGTAAAATTAGATGGATAAAATCAAACACTATAAGACAAAAATATGCAAAAGTTGTTAATGTTAAATTTTATGCGTTGCTTGTCTGTCTGTGCATAGACTTGTCATAGGATTGTTATGTGAGAATATAGACGTAAAGAGGTCAAGAGAGGTTAAATAGACTATTTCTCTTAAAGACAATTTCAAAATATATTAGGTCCTATAAACGAAATCAAAGATTAAGAAGCGCATAAGAAAAACACAAAAATAAAAGAGCTTGGAAGCATCTCAATGAATTGAACCAAATGAAATAATACATGATATTACTAAGTACTTGATTTTTTTTTCTAATGCAAGTCAATCACAAGACAACCAAAGCCGCTATAAACAAAGCGATTTAAAAACTGATTAGATAGATGTTCTATAAAGAAATAATTGGCTTTATGATAATTCAATAAGATTGATACATCTCATACCTAAGTTTATAGATTAAATCTCTTTAAGCACGGTATAAGTTATGTGGCCTAAAAACAATGCAATAACAAAATTAATGGATACTAGAAAATTAAAAGAGATGAGGAAAAAGAAGAGAAGATACACAAATATATAAAGTGGTTCGACGTTCGTCCTCGGTTTGTCTACTCCACTATTCAATGGTGTTAACAACTATTAGAAACTAATCATGATTTTTCACTATTTTGATAAGTTTGATACAAGCATTTTGGTTACAACGAACTATCAAACAATCATTCTCTTTGTTGATACTAACAAAAACATGATCTCTAAAAGATATTGACCTAATAACCTACTCTACAACAAATAACAATTTTTACGACACAATATTTCACCTCACCCAACAAAAATTTGAAGTATAAACTATAGACACGTCATATTTTAAAAAAAATTAATAAAAAATACCATATATTCCCTCGGTTTCTTGAAAATTGAGGAATATATTTGACAGCGTCTTTGAATCAAGCGACTCGTTTTATCACCTTTTAATTATTTTAACGACCTATTACCTCAGATTTGCTTAAAATCGATGGTAAAGTATTTAGAGGGCATGTTTTCAAATTCCAACAACTACACTTTATCACTTTTAATTTTTTTTTAAATTTTTAAACAGGGCGTTACCCCTCTATTTTTTTTAAATCGAGGTAAAAAAGTAGCACAGTTTTAAAAATATAAAAAAAATGAAGTTGTTGGGGATCAAACTCATGACCAAGATTTTTTTTTTTTTATATTTTTGTATGACCTATTACATCGGTTTTGCTAAAAATTGGGGGCTAAAGTAGCATTTTTCTTAATTTATGACCAATTTAATGAAAAAATTTAAGTAACAAATCTTTGACGTCTATTTATAAAGTAACAATGGTCAAGACATTTTCAACTCATAAATCCACATGAAACATTAGTGATCCATGTGAAACTCTCACTAGCCAATCAAAACATGAATGTCACAACTATGCATCTTTGATGCAAAGTGTTGAAATTTAAACTTAACATATTGAAAATAATGATAATCAAAGCAAGAGCAAAAAAATATTTCAAAGTTAGTTTCTTAATATTATCTTTTATCCAGTAATTCCTTGTTAAAATAGTTTAATTTTAGTTGTAGTTGTATAAAGTAAAATGTTTGTTATTGTTATTGTTGTTGTAGAAACTTAGTATTTAACGATTTTATTGATTTTGTTTATTTGTTGACGTTGTTATTGTTGTTAATTTGCCATTGATGTTGTTGAGATTTAATGTTTAAAGATTTTATGTATTTTGTTGTTGTTGTTACTTCTGTTGTTCAGATTTAATGTTTAAGTGTTCCATTTATTTTGTTTATTTGTTGTTGTTGTTGTTTAGATTTAACATTTAAAGATTCCAGGAATTTTGTTGTTGTTGTTGTTGTTGTCTTTTATGTTGTGATATTTAATGTTTAATGATTCCACGATTTTGTTTTGATGTTGTTATAGGTGTTGTTATTGATGATGATGAGGAAGATTGAGAATTTTTCAAAAAAAATAGTGCTTTGCGTATTAAAACGTAAAAAAAAAAAAAAAAAACAAGTTAACGTTAAAATTTTGTTAACATGACTTTACCCCTCGGTTATTGTAAAAAAAGGTAAAATTAGTACAATTTTGAAAATCCAAAAATTGGTTGCTAGGGATCGAACTCATGATCAATGCCATTTTTAAATCAAGGGTGATAAGTGGCAACTTTTATGCCGCCGTTACCTCTCCGAGGTAAGATTTCGTGTTTAAGGTTAAAATTACTTTTTATAATAGTGACTCCAAGTATTCATATGTGGTAAATCCACCTAATCTCATCGATTTCTTATCTTAACAATTGTCATTAGCTAAGCATTTTTTGGGAAACTCACAAATTTATTTACGAACAATATTTCTTCAACTCTATCAAAGATGGATAACTTACACCTCCTCTTTACGGATAATTGATACTTGATCTCCCCAAAGTCATTCTTGAAGTATAATGAAACTCTCTACTTAATAGATACCAACAAAGACCACTTTGCATAAAGAAATGATATATGCACCTGTTATAAACAACAAACTTCACACAAAACATTAGATACCATGTTATACCACCAGTTCCCTAAACACTCAATATTTATAGGTGAAGATTCATAACAATAGAAAATGACTAAGGATGAAGATGATGAACAATGCCAAAATATCTCCCAAACACTCTAAAACACAAGGTGTTAGTCAAGAGATTAGATGAATGTGAATGAAGAAAACACACACAAGGTTCTCTCAAACTTATGGATAAATGGGTCTTGGTTCTTGATTGTTATGATGAGCTTAATTAATCATGAACAACACAACAAGATTAATCAACTCGCTATCTCTAATTCACTCAACGCAACAACCAATTGCTCAAGAACGAGATGCAACTAGAAGGAAAATGAATCTGACATGAATTCATAATCAATAAGTTTTCTAGAGAATAAGAGAAATATTAAAGGTGTTAAGAGTAGACACACTAAAGAAGAAAGAAAAATTGTAATTTTGTCTCAAAAATGGGTTTCACCAATTTTGGTTTTCACTTACATGTTGCTTTAACCAAAGAAACAACTATATAAATCTAAGATGGAAAATGAACTTTGTGAACTCATGATTCCAATCAAGAGGAAATCATGATACAAATGACAAGATATCATGATTCAAATCAATTTAAGTTCCTAATTCGAATAAATAAGAGTAGAGCCAAAATACGACTTGACTGAGACGCATGATTCTACTCATGCTTGTCGTAGAGTGAAAAATACTTGAGTGTGTTGCATTCTCAAAATACAGTAGAGTCGTCACCGAACTTTATTTATTCCAAAAGGAATGAGAAAATATCAATAAAACCCACAGAAGAAAAGAAAAATGGCTATTGTAACTAGATTAGGGTTCGGGAGTCGGTTGTACAAGGGAAAGGTATTAACACCCCTCACATCTGTTGTACTCAACGGGACCAAATAAATAAATTATATAAACCAAATAAGTTTGTAGTATCAGAAACGAGATGCGATCCATCTAAACTCACCAAAACCTTCAAAAGTTAAGGTTTTTATGATAATATTACCATGGAGAATCAAGGTTACTCGGGAGGTATTGTGGTTGCTTGGAAGAAGTACCGCATGATTGTTAAGATGTGTAGGAAATAAGTCTAATTCATTCATTTAAAAATAAAGAAACAAAATGGTGCAAAATGGTTGTTTACGGCCATCTATGCAAGCAACGAGATTATCATAAGAGTTTAAGGAAAAGTTGAAGAATATTGGTGTGCGTAAAGGATTCGTGAAAGTTAGTTGAAGACTTTAATGACATAGCTAGTAATGCTGAAGAAGAAAGTTGGTATACAAGCTTCTTTGAGAAAATGCAAAAAAAAAAAAAAGTGAGATGATAAACAATTGTAAGATGATTGATATTAAAGCAACCAAGCATAAGTTTACTTGGAGGGGTTCTATTTTTCATGGGGGTTAAAAGATTTATGAGAAGCTCTATAGAGTGTTATGCAATGAAGCATGGAGTCTAAAGTTTTTGGATGCTCATATTAAAGTGTTAACGAGTTGAATTCTCGGACCATCATCCCTTATTGATCATGTTGACTAAAAGGTTAAAGAACTTGGTGCCTCGTGAATTTCATGTTAAGAGTGCATGATTGATGAAAGTTATAAAGAAATGATAGTTTGGAAGAATGAATATAATGTGAATGAAAACATTTTGAATGTTAAGAAGGATATCAAAAGATGAAAATTTTATATTTTTAATCAAATCATTGAGAAAAAGAAAGAAATTGTGGCGAGACTTAATGGTACTCCAGGAAGTCTTCAGAGAAATGATTATGATGCCGACTTAAAGAAGTTGGAGAATAAGATGCAATTAGATTTGAATAATATCCTTAAGAAAGAAGAAATCATATGGTACCAAAGATCTAGAGTGGAGTGATTAGTGGGTGGTGATTAGAATACGAGATATTATCATATGAAAGTCATTAATAGGCGTAGGGGGGACATGATCATAATGCTAAAATATGATAATGGTCAGTGGGTTAAGGATAAGGGTCAATTGGAATAGTTGGTGAATATTTTTTATCATAAGTTGTTTGCGCTCAATTATAGTTGAAGTATCCCTAAGCAAAAAAGTATCTCTTTCCCAAGCCTGCATGAGACGTATCTTCAAATGAAGCCTTGGAAAGCTCTTGGATCGGATGTTTCTATCAGAAGTCTTGGAATGTCGTTGGGATAAATGTGTCTGACTTTGTTAAGAAGGCATGGCGTAACCCATTAAGTATTGTTGTGGTTAAAATAACAGATATTTTCTTGATCCCTAAAGTGGATCAACCTCAAAAGGTAGCTCAAGTTTGCCATCTTTACTTATGTAACATTATTTTCAAAGTTGTTGGTAAGGTGATTATGGAAAGACTGAAACATTGTATGGCTGGTTTGGTATCTCCTTACCATACGGGAATTTTACCAAGGAAGACCTATACACCAAAACATCATTATAGCAAAGGAGATTATGAATATTATGCACAAAAATAAAAGTAAGCATGGCTTCTTTTCTATTAAGATTGACCTTTCAAAAACTTATGATAAGCCTAGCTGGGGAGATGAAGAAGAATAAGAAGAAGAAGAAGTTGCATGAAATTAAATGGGATATTGTTCAAAGGCCTAGGAACTCTGGTGGTCTAGGTCTGCGAAATCTTGAGCCTATTTGCAACAAAAGTACAAATTCCAAACTATGAAAGGCCAAAAGCAAGATAATGCCGGAAATGATAGACATTGGTATTTGAAGGATTGGGAATGGTAGCATCATTGATGATTTCCCTTACAGTTGGTTGGAGCCAGGGTGGTGCATCTTTGATTATGGATTTTATGTCCCTGAGGAAATGTGTGGTGCGGAGGTTAAGGGCTTGTTGAATGTAAATGGTCAATGGAATTGGGTTGAGTTGCATAAGTGGATGATACATGTTTTGTTAAATAAAATGCGGTAGTGATGCCTCCAAATGAGGATCATGATGAGGACAAACTCATTATAGTTGTAATTGGTGCATGCGACTTCTTAGTTAAAGATATGTACAAAGCTTTATCAATTGTATTGTTCCATCGAATGGTCATGTTTGGATAGGTATTTGGAAGCTTAATGTTTGGGCGTGTTAGAAGCTTTTGTGGTTACTAAAGCACGACATCTGGTAACAAACTTCAATAAGAACATGAAGGGTTTGGGCTCTTCAACGTGAAATTTGTGTGGCCATGTGTGTGAGAATATGTTACATGTCTTAAGAGAGTTCATTAGAGCCATGCAGATGTGGAAGTTTATTTACGCTACTAATATTACTTTTCCCTTTATCATATGGATTTAGATGCTATGATATCTCTTAGTATCAATATGAAAGATGGTAATGGATTGGATTGTAGTTGTCTTTGGGCCATATGGTGTTACTTTATTTGGTTATGGCGTAATAAAGAAGAGCATGTTGAAGACTTTATGCAACCTTTAAATCCAAGAGCTTACATTATCCAGAAAGTCAGTGATTATGTTGACGCGGAAAAAATGAATAATAGTGTGATAGAGAGAGAGAGAGAGACAAAGTGATTAAAATGATTGCTTGAGCTCCTCCGAATATGAATTGGATGAAGCTGAACATTGTTGAAATGTGTAAAGTAAATATTTCTGAATGTGGGGGAGTGATCAGAGATGAGAATGGTCGGTGGATTCGCAAAATTTCTCGGGGAGAGTAAAGTCTTCATGGTGGAACTATGGAGAATGCATAAAGATATTATGCTTACCTTGTCATTAGGATTAAAAAAGGTTGAAATTAATGTGGACTCCATAATGGTGGTGTTGGCTATGAGTAAGGAAATTCAAACATCTTTGGAAAGTCATCGATTATTAGTCAAATCCATGGGTTGATGGAAAAGCTTGAGGAAGTTAGTGTGTCATGATTTCAAGAAACAAATAGATGTGTGAATACCTTAGCTAATATTGGATGTGATATTAGGCCAGATCTTTTCTATTTTAATTTGATGTGTGATATTGTTGAGTATTCTAGATGAGGATTCTAGAGATTTTTCTACCTATGATGACGTGTGTTTAGTATTAGACCTCTTTGTAAAAAAAACTAGATATTACTCTCTGTCTCAAAATAAGTTTTTTTCTAACCATAAAAAATTATATTAAAATAATAGTCTCTTTACTTTTTCAATACAAAATTGATTAACTTTTTTCAAATTTACCTCTCGTTTACACTATTTTCAAGTTATGACAATATATAACAACCAATAGTAGTTAAGAGTAATTTTATAAAAATATTATCTTTATTGACCCAACCATTTACGTTTCTTAATCTATTATAAATATATAAAATCTAAAGTACTTGGTAATTACATATTAAACCCTTTGATAAAAGTATAATCTAACCTAATTACAAGGGTAAAATAGACTAATTAAAAATTAGTTGATTTATATCGATTTGACATTTAATAATGCTGATGTGGCATACCAAGAAATTTTGTTGTATTTTTAGTTTTTTAATTCCATTATTAATTTCATATAATCATTCACGGCATTTATAATATAATAGTTGCACTTGAAAACTCAAAAGGCATTAGTAAAATTAATATAGTGGTTACACTTGAAAACTCAAAAGGCAGTCGTAAAACATCATTAAGTGGAGGTTGGAGTTCCATGATCTATTTATTTGTTCGTATCAAGTTAATGGAAAAGCATGGGAAAAAACCACTCTTTCATATCCGTCTTCACCAAACCAAAATTTCAATTTCTCCTCCATTCTTAATATGTTTCACAAACCACTCTTTCATTTTCGTCTTCAGCAAACCAAAATTTTGATTTCTCCTCCATTCTTAATATGTACCAATGATTCCGCCGCTTCCAATTCTGTTACGATGGAGTTATTGCTGTTGTCGAGGTTTCCCTTTCTTTTCTTCCCCATATCTCATCACTTAAAAAAATGTTTGCGTTGTATGGAAAGACCTTTTATTTGTTGTGAATTGATTTTGTTTCAGTTTATTTTTATTTAGTTGGTTTAGTTACCGTCAAGGAAAACACCATGACTATTCTATTATCATATCATTGTTATATATGTGTATACTCAATGAATATTTTTATGAATGAATGATTAACTAATGTGTTTGATGAATAGTGAATGATGCGAATCGGTGACCGTGGATTATGTGATAAACATTTTTTTAAAGAAGGATTTGTTGGGTTGTAAGGATGCAATTGTTAGTGAAGTTGGTTTATATATGTTTTCTTTCAATTTTATTTTAACGTGTTATTTTGATTTTCTCTTCATTATAATTTTATTTCCTATTTAGTATCACTTTAATGTAAATTGGTCTCAATATATATTTTCAACCTTTAAAATTGGAAAATTGTGACTATTTTATTTAATTATAATTTTTATTTTAAAATACAATCTAAAATGTGACTACTTTTATTTTAATTAATTAATTATTTGATTTTTTATCAAATCATCTCTAATAATTTAGTTTTGCAAAAGTATTTTTTGTAAAGGTAATTCTTTATGATGTCAATTAACTCTATTTTGAAGTATGACCTGAAATATTTTATAAACATAGATTTAATATTCAGATGCTAGTTTAATGAATAAAAAAGAAAATTTGAAATAAAAATTGATAAATATATTTACAGTAATATTTTAAAAACTCAAAAATATTTTAAAATACTTTAATAAATTTTATTGTAAAGACTATTCTTAAATATATATTAATAAATATAGAGTGTTGTACAATTTTTTATAATATATTTAATTTTTTAATTAAAATTATATATTTTTTTAAACCTATAAAATTATTAAAATAAAACAAAATCTATGTGGAACTAAAACATTAGCACTAAGTTAGAATGAATCTTTATACATTCAATTTTTTTATTGCAATTTAACTTTAACTAAAATATATATTTTTTATTTATTTGATTTTGTAACACCTCATACATACATTGTCTAGGATATACATATTTGACATTATATGGTATATAAAACAGTCATACATCTGCATGGAATATAGAAATATCGGTACAAATTACAACAAAAATCGAGCTATTATGGCAAAGATACAAGTCTAAAAAAAAAAAATCTTGATACATCATCCAAAAGAGTACAACGAGAAAGATACAAAGAGGTAGATTATCGCCGATGAAACGCCACTGCAAGACTAAGCCATCTTACCTTTGCCTTTGTCCTGCCTCGAAGATCCTGAAAAATAATAATTGGAATGGGGTGAGTTACTAAATCTCAGTGAGCCTCCCTATCTTAGGGGTTCGCTCGGTTCTACAAGGTGCATACATCTAAAACGGATTCACCTAGAATTCGGGTATCGCATCACAGCTCGGTACAAATACACAAAAAGGGGACACCACCATTAGAAGTTCCATAACTAACCAATGAGGTAACAACACACAAACAACATAATACACAATATCCAAACCCACATCTGTATGTGACGAATCAAGGAGTTATACCCATCTAACTAGGCTAGCTCTGCCACGTACCCTCGGTGAGTATCCAAGCGCATATATGTCAAGAGACTTGCACAAGCACACCGTATAATGAATCCGGATCATTCCAACGTGGAATTCCATCCGAGATGAGTTACCGTTGTGATATTGCCTAAGTGGCATCACAACCCCATCACCAAGTGCGCTGATGAGTCTGGGTAGGGAAACACGTGAAAGACCCCCACAAGCACATCACAATGGCATTCATCTTCTATACACGGGTGAGTATCACAATTGAAATCGCCTTCTGAATGAACATGCATACCCATTTTTACCCCTAATATGTTCGCTCTAACTTATGCATCTACATCATAATTCATGCATTCATCGAATTTTCTAAAGCATGGGGCTGGTGGCTCAATTGACTCGTTCATCCTCTTGGCGGTTAGGGTTTTGGACCACGGATATGGTATGGTGATTCTTCATGCGTAAAAGATTCTGGTCTTCTATGAGTCTTAAGGTATTTATATATGGTTTTAACTACTCGATTCATCATAAAATCAAGAATGGTTGGATAAGAGGATATTCGGGTGTACATGATGAAAAGTCAACAAAAGTCAAAGGATGATCAAGTGAGAATTGTCGATCAAAATTATTGTCAAAAGTCAAAATACAAGAAAATAAGATCATCATTGGAAAAAGTCGGAAGAATCGGATAGAAATGAGATTTCTTGCATTTTAAGTAATATTAGACTTAGAAATTTTCTAAGTTTTAAGATTTGTGATCATGAAGGCATGTTGACTCTCTATCTACTTCGTTTATATTGAAAGTTTGCGAATTGGTAATTTGGAGAGAACACATTTAGTACTTCAAATTTGCCCTTGTGAGGATTTTGTGAAAATGCTCGGTTTGATTATGAAGTTTATGACTTTTGAAGTTTATACTTAGTGAAATTTTGAAGATTTTTAATGTGGCCAAGTGTCCGACTTTGGAGGCATGTTATACGTGTTCCCAAGCATCGTTTTGTATCGAGTTCAAAATCAAAACTGTTCATTTCGCATCGATCTACAACTTTGTTGAAGAAATTAAATCCATTCGGGACTCAAATCAAAAGTTATGAAGCTCAGAAGATATGAAATCATCGTGCATGCAGTGTTCAATACTTAGTGAAATTTTTTATTAGTTTTCAACATGGTTAGGTGAGCGACTTGAGTTCGATTTTCTCATTGTTGTTGGCTCCGTATCGAAAAACTTTCAAAAACAAAATTGCTCAGTCCATGGCACTCTACAATTTTGTCAAAAGAGTCAAATTCATTCGAACTCTAAATCGAAAGTTATAAGGCTACAAAGTCAAGGAAATAAATTTGGAAAGTTTTTTCGACATTGTCGGCGTCTTGACAATTGTGATTTCTTAACTTCGGGGTTATCTTTGAGCATGCTACGAACATTAATTCAGGAAATTTTCAACATTAAAGTTGTCCACGTAAATCTCCTCTACAATTTTGGTCTTGTAACTATGGTTCGATAAGGCTCATAAATTGAATTCTCGGGTCATCAAGACGAAAATCGAGCAAGAGTTAGTGTTTGGCCAAGCAGATGTTACGGCAAGGCATGTTGCATATGCATGTGTTATGGGCCGTTTATGGCCATGCAGAAACATTTGTATATGGAGAAGTGGGAATAAACTTGCCAAAAGGAGACGAAATGGGTGACTCCTCTCACATTCTCTCACCATGAACATTGCTTCCTCTCTAAATCCACTCGTAACAAACACAAAAAAGGAGGACATGTGAGAATTCTCACCATCACCACTTCCCTTTCTTCTTCACTGGGATCTCTCTCAAAAAAACCGTTACGAATAATCTCTAACAACCATAATCGTCGTAACCGATTCTTCTCTTCATCTTTCACTCTCACTTCCATCATCACCGTAGCAACCCTATCTCACTGTAAATTAACACCACCAACTCCACCAATCTTCCTTTTTCTCACCATAACAAGAACTCGCCCTAACCGTCATCACCATCACCGTAACGCTTCATCAACAACCTCATTTTTTTTCTTCATCAACAACCTCCGCCTCTCCACCCTCACTGATCGCAATAACACCATCACCTTCACGGAATAAAGCTCAGGTTGATTCTTCGTTTCCTTCCATTAGCCAACAAACTCCAAAAACCATATATTATCACAACTTATTCTTTCTGAAACTGTTGCAATAAACCGAGAGTGTTGAGGTCTCATACGCATTTTCTAGCCATTTTCTTCTACAAGACTTGAGTGATTTTCTTGAGTTTATTTCTCGAAGCTATTACTTTCTTAGATGCTTATGTCCATCGTCAAGTTGTAGAGTTTCTTTTGGAAGAGATTCAAGGTTTGCGAAACCGCGATAGGTAACTTTCGGAATCCTCATCGTGTTAAAGGATATATGACAATTTCAGTTAACACGTTCATGGACTCTTCATGAGTAAGGATTGGCTACGGGTTGGGCGTAACTTGAACATGTGAAGTTTGGAATTTTCGAGATATGTTTTATGTCTTGAATATCTCGATGATAGCAAGAGAACAAATGGAAACGGAGTTCAGATTCAGAGCCAGCATCAAAAATAGAGGATGGAGATGGCGGCTGGGTTTGGTTCAGGCCGGGATGTCAATTTTATCCTTAATATAATTTAACTATTTTATCTTTTACCTTTTACCATTTACGAAAAAGTCAAAAATTAACAGTCCAAAAACTCATCCGAACACAATTGAACATTTTCGATAAGTATTTCGGTTTGTTAAAATACAAACGGAACAGTTTTTTCATGTATTGGATTTCACAAAAACATTGGAGCAGTTTGTGTAAGTGTTTGAATAAATGACAAATTGTAAAACAAACCGGAACACATGCGAAAAGAGTTCGAATTTTGGAACATAAAGGAACATTTGCAAATGTTAGGTTTATAAAAATCTGCGAACACTTGTACATGTGTTCCGGTTTGTCGAGACAGTAATCGGACAGTTTTGAAGGGTTCGGAAGCGTTTTGAAGAAAAAAATTTCAGTATGGAAATTCAGTCCGCTTTGCTAAAACCAGTCCTCCATAGATACGAAGGATGTATTTCACTACAACACAAACATTCGCTACGAGAAGATGTTACTATTTAGATCAAAGTTGGATTAAGAAATAAAATCATTATTATTAAGCGTTACTGAAACCGGCAAGAGAGGAAGGAGGAACAAGATAATTTTGGGTGTGATAAAGGCGGAAAATACAAGGATAAAAGTGGAACTCGGAGCGCAACTAAGAGATGTGGATGCCCGTTCAAAATTAGATCGACTCCGTCAAAAGATGGGTTTGGATGGAAGGTAGATGTAAAGTGTGAATTTCATAATCATGGATTACTTGATAGGTTGAAGGTCATGCATTAATGAGTTGACCTCGGATGAAAACATGTTTTGATTTAACAAAGAGACATGTTCCTCCTAGACATATCTTGACTTCACAAGAGAAATCTGAAAATATCGGATCACTCAAATATATAAGCGAGAAAAGTGTGATACAAAAAGAGATAAGG